>CAJQZN010042527.1:84153-127583 GCA_907164685.1 Colias eurytheme | reverse complement strand
TTTTGTTTTATAAAAGTTTTTCATTCATAAATTAATTATTGAATATGGACTTAGTATACATAGATACCTACAACCTTTCCTGCAACCTGTTCTGTGCCTGCAACGTAGGTACATATATGTTTTGTATATTTGATATTAATTATACTACTGTGTTGTTTTTTTATTTTAGTTAGTTAATTGAAGTTAAAAATAAACAACAACGATATTGTTTAAATATGACTTTATTTGTCTCTTGTTAGCACATCGTCTTATTCACAGAAGTAATGGATTCGAACAACTCTATACAACAACAACTCTACTGCTACAAAATATAAATAAATAAAGAACATTTTCAGTATCCGACAAGTGCATATTTCGAGCGTTCCGAATCACACTAATCATCACGCTCGCCCGGGAGCTATGTGGCTGTCTGGCAGTACTGCACTTCGCGTCCATGATCTTCAAGGAGTCGAGCGGTGGTTGGGTGCTGACTCCTAACCAGCAAGCTGCGGTGTTGGGCGCTGTGCAAATGATCGGGTCCTGTACTGCGTCGAGCTTAGTGGAGAGGACTGGACGAAAGGTATGTTTCTTGCGATTTTGTGAAATTATTTATTACCTTTAATTACCATATTAAGTTGATGAAGATCTGAGGTAATTTTGTGATTCTATAACTAAATATGTATGGAAGTTTTTAGTGAAGTTTTGAGTATGTAATTATAGCTGTTGTAGTTACCCAATTATTAGGGACATTTTCAGTGGGTGTAGTTGGACAGTGGACTCTATTAGATACCTACGTGTGTTAATATCTAAAATGTGTTTTAAGTTATCCAAACATATTTAGGTAATTACATTAGTTTATGTATCATAAGGTGTATTTCATTGTTACGAATGTCGATAATGTTCCGATTTACTTTTTATAGCTTCTATCGGAAGTCATCACGCTAATTTTCTATATAGAATCTATCTATATATTTTATTATACTGAAATTAAAACTACTATGTACCTACTACTTAAATGTGATTTATGCCCTCATTTAATTACTTTCCAGCCCCTACTAGGAACAACCTGCCTAGTATCAGGGTTGGCACTAACAGTACTAGGCGGGTGGTTCTTCGCGCACACGACGCTGGTCGCGTGGCTGCCGGTGAGCGCGCTGTGTCTGTGCATCTACTGTGATGCGGCCGGCCTGCAGCCCGTGCCGTTCGTTGTTATGACCGAGATGTTCTCGTTCCAAGTAAGTATTATTGTAGTATAAGTATTATTAACTACGTGTCATTTTACAAAACGCTACTAAAAATAAAATTATGGTTTAGCATTTACCTAGTTAACTAACAACTTAAGTTTGAAAAACTTTGGCGTAAAAAATGTAAGGGATCTGAGTAGCTTACCATTTAATAAATTGGCCTGGTTTATGAACATTCTAAAACAGTAGCATACGATGTACCTACCTGTGTATTTTATAATGTGAATACCTACTTATATACCTACCTTCGTATAGCAGTGTGTAAATGTACGCATTCAATAACGAAATTATAAGCAGATAATTTCTGTTTAAAATGACGTGCTTATTTTATTATCTTCATCATCTATTATCACTACATAGTATAAAACAATTTATTAGGTTTTAGACAAAGCGGGCGAAGTCGCGGGCGGTAAGCTAGTTTTATAATATGTAATACGCAATCTTTTTCCAGCACCGTGGTACCGTGACATCAATCGTGATAGCGTTCACAAGCGGTCTAGTCTCCGTACAGCTAAGGGTGTTCCATCCCCTGGCTACCACAGTGGGCCTGTACCTCATATTCTGGATCTTCGCAGCGGTTTGCCTCGTCAGCACGGTGTATATCTTCTGTTGTGTGCCGGAAACCAAGATGAAGACAATAGAAGAGATCTACGAGGAACTGCGAGGCAAGGAGAAAGATGAAGAAGCTGCTGTCACTAGGATGTAATATGTAGATGTGGATTAATGTTGTTGATCATGTTGTCCCTATGATCATGGTATTATAGGTACTAGCCGTTTGCAGGGCTTTATAGCTATATTAGCAATTGCCCCGGGAAAAATAGCATTTACTCCCGAATAGTGCAGTTAGAGAAACAATTTTCATAATCGGATCAGTATAGACCCCCTAGAAACATACAAAGTTTAAAACTTTTACTCTTTATAATATGAATTAGTAATATAGATAAAGTCCTAGGCATTAGATTTCAGTGAGAATGTTTTTTATTGTCCTACTTACATGAATAATAGATGAACATAAGTATTACATAAAAAAGTGTAGGAATAAAAAAAACATCATAAGCCTAAATTTTCTAAACCATTGAACCTCATAGTTTTTCTCTACATACCTCTCTATACTACTTATTAATTATTATTATATCATTTTTTGGCATTCAATAAAAAATATAGACAGAATTAATTCTTGTAACTACTTGTATGATTAACAACAAAATGCAAACTGTGCCATAGGTTAGTATTTAAAGACAAAATTAGGATAGAATAACATCATAAGCCAGTCAAATATGTAATTGTAAAATTTAGTATCTCGAGCATTAAATGCATATATTAATTTTGTGTTATTTTTATATCAGAGACTGTTTTTCTTCATAAGAATATTTTTTTTCTAAATTAAACTTAATTTGTGGCAAACAATATTTTATTTTTGTAGTTATTTTAGTGTAGTATTGTCATTATTTTAGACGAAACCATTGTATACTTATTTAATTATTTATGTTAGACATCGAGTTTAGATAATTGTAAATTAGATTTAAGCAATTGTTTGAAACATATTTATTTATTACTATCATTTGTGTTTCTTTTCTCACATGGAGATGCCTTTATAAGATGATACCTCATTTTAATTAATTTTTTTGACTGGCAATGAAATTAATTCACTCTTTGGCAAATAAATCCTATCCTACTAATATTATAAATGCGAAAGTTTGTGAGGATGGAAGGAGGATATACATACATGGTTTTAGACTAACCATTGTATTCAAAGGTGTTGCTTTCGTTATTAATAAGGCCAGCTACTCACGTACCTGCCTCAGGGGCAATATTGGAACAATCTCGGTTGGTCAGAGCAATTCCAGTTGTTCTGTAAATTGCCCCTGCTTTATAGGCTATACACATCACAAATAAGGGTCCAATTTCAAAATTGCCCCTGCTGCAGGTAGGTGAGAAGCCGGTTTAAGAAGAGGAACGGGTGAAAAAAGGGATGAATAAAAATCAAACTCACAAGCAATGGAATGTTTATAATTGCAGTGACACAGTCCTTACAATACAATAATAGGTTACAAGTCTCATTGAGGGGCGCCATCTTGGTTTGTCTATGGTATACAGTCTATGGTACCTCGTATTAGTTTAGTTTATGGTATCTAGTTGCGATCACAACCTTCTCAAAACGTTCTCCGACTAGGAATACGTATTTACTACGCGAAAAATGAAATGAGAACGCTTTTAAGTGATGTATTATGAAAGAAACTTAAATTTAATTACGTTTACAAAAGCTTTTGCAAAAATTTCAATAAATTTCTTCGTAACAGTATGTAATTTCATTTTCCGACTAGAATAATGCAATACGTAACTACCATTCTCTGATGATAACAGCGAATCTATAATCTATGTTACGACCAAACGTCAAACCCAAACCAAGATGGCTCCCCAAGCTTTATACACGATTACATGTCATAATATACAAATACACGTGACGACGTATACAAAAATGTTACCATAGAGAAATTATTTTTTTTTTGTGCCGCAACCTATCAATAGTAGTAATCCCTTACCTACTCTATACTAAACAGTATGAAATCTATCACGGTATAAAAAGAGCAATTTCAAAATACGTTCTTTTTTCCTACTATATTTCTGCAAATGGTACATTTTTATGAAGAGAATCGACGTATAAAAAACTGTATGTATTTTTTTTATAACAATATCGTGTCACAGATAATACAAACTAGATAATGTGTGAGCAAAAAATGGCGCTAAAATAATGCGCAGTTTTTGCTCTACATTTTTGATACAAATTCAAGAATCTGTGTTAAGTGTGTTTTGTCTTTTTTCCATGTTATGCATACCAGTGGGACTGAAAAAATGCATTCATAGCAATTAAAAAATATACAAAAAGTTATCGAAGTTATTTCTACATTAGGAATGATTGTTCCAAAGTTGTCAAAAAAGACGATAATCAAGCTCTTAGATCATTAAGTAATGGATCACACTCGCAGGCGTTTCCCCTTTTGCCGAGGTATAAGATTATTCGAATCGAAAAATCTTATGCTTTCATAAAAACTACTTGCGTAATCGATTACAAACACTCTGCGTATTCGTAAAACATCGAAAGGACGTCTGCGAGTGCTCCGCAAAAAATGCCGTTTTGCACTGTCAAGACTTGCAGAAGCAATTCAAACATGTCGAATATTAAAAAAGATGGAATAACCTTTCATATGTGTATATTTTTTTATTTTTTTAACGTACATTTCTAATTAAATGCAATTTCTCATAATCATCGATGTATCGTTTAGCGATATGATCAAGACAAATAAAGTCATGTTTACTCGTTCATTGATGTGGCCCCACGAGACTACCATGGAAAGAAAATATACAAATTTAATCTTTATGAACTAAGAGATGAAGTTGAATTTAAAACGCGATAATGAAACTTTTAAAGAAATACAAATTTAATCTTTATGACTTAAGTTATAAAGTTGAATTTAGAACGCGATATTGAACCGCACTCCCCACGAGACAACTTGGAATGAAATACAAATTTAATCTTAATGAACTTACGCATAGAGTTGAATTTAAAAACTCGTCGCTTAAAAGGTCGTAAATTTTTACGACTTTCGTGATACAAATTATTTTTGTGAATGTGTGATTGTGTTTCAATAGTGTGAGTTACCCTCCCCGCACCAAAATCAGCAGAAAGTTTAGTTAGAACATTTGCCAGCGTGCTCCATCCATTACTTAATGATCTAAGATCAAGCTATGGAAAAGACAATTGACGATTGAAAATCGTCATCCATCTTAACTCGATGAAATAAATATAAAATCAGACCCTCTGGTATGGACATTTTCTCCCCTTCTTCCATAATTAAGTAAGTATATCCAAGTTTTTCATCCAAGTCCGTATAAGTAAAATTAAGTAACATTTAACTTAGCCTAATTATATCTATACACTTTGGATTGAAACGATAATTCCATAACCATAGAAAATGGAATGGTTTCTAGAAAGAGATAACATTATAATATTAAACCATAGACTATCCATTCCATTCTATATATTTATGGTTAATAAGAAAAAGAATCACACATCACGGCAAGAAGTTTTTATATTGCACATAAAATGATATGACATGACTTAAACGCTAAAAATTAAAAACAATAAAACATAGACAAAAACATAAGTACATTGTTTCACTTGAGTGTACCAGAGATAATAAACTTATATCTATAAGTATAGGGAGCCTAAGTACATAATAAAATGAACATGAAACCGCATAACTTGATTGATTTGATTTGATTTCAATTTGATTTCATTTATTTTGTAAAATATACGAAATGCTTATAATGGTATTTTGAAAAAGAAACATTTTTGCAATTTCCGTTTTAACCCATTGACCACCGAGCGGCCTGATCGGGCCGAGACACAATAGATTTTCTATTGTGTCTGTGATCCGAGGACTGACGGATTAAATTTATTTTAATAAAGATTTTTAGATCCAGCTTTACCTTCATGTAAACAGTTATAAATATTACAACTATTTTGGATGCAAAAAAATAATATTATATCAATAAAAAAAAACATAAAATAACCGTGGCTTCAAATTTTGGTAGTTTTTGGACATTTTTAGAATCGGTGGAATAATTTTGGTGTTAAAATCAGTCTTTAGGCGAAAATTAAATATCAAATAATCTTATTTTTATATTTACCGATTGATGTATTAAGCAGTTTTTTATGTTACAAAAGTAACAATATTCACATTGTTTTAAAATGCAATTTTTATTCTTATTTCTTGTATGGGACAAAAAAGTAAGGAAGAGTTATAATTTGAGTTATAGTTTGAGTTTGAGTTAAAGAACTCAAAGTAAAACTAAAAGAAATTATTGTATTGTCACCGATCCTTGACAAGTGTACGTTAAAGTCTCGGACGAAATCTAGTTTAAAGGAGTCGGTAAACATAGGTGAAGCTAAAAGCGTGTTAATAAGAACATTGACGTCTCGTATTACTTATTGTAACTTATTAACTTGTGTTATTAAAGTGAAACTTTTATTACATCGTCTCAAACTTTTTGGTCTGTGTAGCGCATGTCGCGTGTATCGCGGCTGCCGAGTAGGTATACCTACTCGGCAGCCGACCGTCACGCGACATGCGCTATACAAAGCAGTGTTCGGAACCGTTCGAACAGTTTCACTTTTACCGCGGTTTCATAAAACCACACAACATTTTTCTCTATTACCATTGACTTTCATTCTCATATATTTATCAAATTAGACTTCGTTTAGAAGCGTTTTTAATCGTCAAAATTGTTGTTTCTGGTAGCCATAGACCACAGAATGTCAAAAATTATAGAATTTCAGTGTTGACAGCTATAGACGATGGAATACATTTAAAAAAGTGGGAAGAATAAATTGACATTTTTGTACATTTTGGAAGGAATTGACATCTGGAAGACAGAAAATAGTGATAGATATGTGAATACAGGCGACACGAACGGAAATAAAATTTTAAAGTCCAATTAAGTTTGGGTTCATTAAAATAATTTTTAAAATGTAAATAGGTAAATTTCATTTGTTTAAAAATAAATATAGGTTAAAAGATTGTTTAAAAATAATTACACACTTTTTAATTTCGATAAATAAAATTAAAATGTCGTATTTTTAAAGTAATTTTCGAAAGGGCTTTTTTGGTGATATTTATATGCCATATTTTTCCATCATGCGTTAGGTTTTTAGTCATATTAGCATTTTGAAATTGTTAAACACTGCATCATGAAACCATAGATATTTCAAAATACATTCTTACGAAGGGGGAAATAAAAAGAATAGGATTTTTCACAAACTAATTTGACATTCTACCAATAGATAGCTTTTTCTTTAGAAAGATTTCGAAATTAATAATTCTATATAGTATAGTTTTTAACCGACAAATACACACATATCTACATTATACAATAAATGACTAGTCGATAAGTGCCAATTTAATTCTACACAAAGACACAAGTGTTTTGGGGTTATATATTTTTATGTTATTAATTTTAAAACAAAAAATTAAAAAAATGCATATATTTTTTCAAAATTAAAAAA
Organism: Colias eurytheme; assembly: GCA_907164685.1. Taxonomy (NCBI): domain Eukaryota; kingdom Metazoa; phylum Arthropoda; class Insecta; order Lepidoptera; family Pieridae; genus Colias; species Colias eurytheme. The sequence goes on along the minus strand of CAJQZN010042527.1, from coordinate 120,293 downwards.
AAGGGATAAAATAGATGTTTTGAATCAATAAGTACTTTAATGTAGAATGGAGTGAGACCTTGCACTTGCTTTAAATGATTTTTTACCCGACTGCCAAAGAAGGAGGGTAATGTTTTTCGAGTGTATGTAAGTATGTATGTATGTCTTTTCCTTTGTGACCACCTGTAGCCTAAACGGCTTGATGGGTTTTGATGTATGAGGTATCGTTAGATTTGTCTTGATTACGGGAGTGTCATAGGATACATTTTATCCTAAAAGTCCCACGGGATAAAGACATAATAATATTTTTTTAGTGTGCAGTCGGGTATTTTGTTTTTTTAATAATAATTGTCTTGTTAACAAATTGACTTCATTTTTGATGCAGTTTTACTATCTTGTTTATAACTGAATAAATACTTTTCGTTGATTTTCTTGATAACTGAATAAATACTTTTTAACGGATTAAAAACGTGATTTATTCATCCATCTCCGAAAAATCACGTAAAAATCCGTTAAAATATATATTTACGTGTTAAAGAATACTTTCCTGTGGTTTTTTTTTATCATAATAATGACACTTAATCATACAATTATGTATTTTAATCTGAAAATATTATCAATAGAAAATAATTGTTCAGATCTATCAGTATATAAAGTTATTATAACTAGAAAAAAATATACCTTAATTAGTGAAAATCGGGTAAAATATGTTTGTTTAATTTATATAAAAAAATGATTATTTTATGTTTGATTTATTTAAGTAAAAACGTTCTATGTAACATTTTCTACGTAAGTACACAAAGTAAACTGTATAACGAAATATATTGAATTAATTTTAGATTAAAAATTATCCTTTAAAAATGTATCATTATTTTAATCATTTAAAATACTACCAATGAATCACTTATAACAATATTTTTCGAAACCCAAAACCTATTTTAGAAAAAAAATTTTTTTTTCATTTTTTGTCTGTTTATCGAACGGTGACGTCACAAACATAAATTACCCGTTAAAACTATAGATAAATGAAATAAGCTATGTCCGTGGAAAGTAGTGGCCGGTGCGGGCGGGCAACGGCGGCGGTGTGTCCTGTAATATTAGTTAATTTTTGTATTAAAATAAACAATTTGGATAATAAATAATTATCTTTAGGTTTTTTTTTATAAACAATTCTTTTTTTAACATAGAACCTAAACTTCTTTCAAATGGTCAGAACTGGACAAATTTTAACGTAACTGGAAGGCACCAGTTTTCAAATGAAAAGAGAATAAGTAACCACCAGTAAACCTTTACTACAAATCTTTTTTCAATGAGTTATACAATTACAATTTGTACGATTATTAAGCATAATCACGAGTAAAGTCATGAGCTGAAGCAAGTATTATAAACAAGAAAATAAAGCATAAACTCAAAATCGATAAACAGTTTATATTTCATCAACCACACCGAAAAAAAGACAATCTTATAAAAAAAATGTGTGCGTGTACTAGTGTACTCACGTAAGAAGTGAAACTTCTTTATGACCTTATTTTTCAAAAAATAATTTACTAAGTATATGCAACTTTACAGAAATACGTCGAATCACGCGTGGTAGGGATAAGAATAAGATGGCGCGTAACCGAAAAATGTCACGCGTAACGAAAAAATGTTACACTAAATTTTTTTCCAACCCCGATAAAGAAATTTCACTTCAATTTTTACATAATTTGTACAATAATAAAAATAAAAAGTGCAACAAAACAAACCTCAAAGTAATGTGCAAGCAAAAATCATGATTGCGATATCAAACTACGCGGTACATTCTGAAATATAAAGAGTGCAAAAGCTTAAAAATTTAATTGTGCTTACTTAAACGAAATAAAACAACAACAAATAAATTTATAAGTGCAGAACAAAAAAAGGCAAACCTAACCCAATTCTAGGTAGTGTTACAGTCAAATTCAAATTAAAAAGGGAAAAAAATGCAACTTTTAAACATAATTCTCAGAATATAGAGGTATAATAATAATAATGTATCCTTTTACAGTGACTACTACAAACTATAGGCATCTAATATAGACAAAAAATGTAAAAATCTTGCTTTTTAGCGTTTATAAACTTAATAAAGTCTAGTAAATCTGAGTATCTAAAAAAAAATGTAAAAAAACCTTATAAAAATTTGCTTTTCATACCTGTACATTGTTATCATGTAAATAGTGTCTCGGCAGTTGCGGACGAGGCATGGGCTCATCGCTGTCTTCGTCTTCTTCAAAATCTGGAAAAAATTAATTGGATTCAATTGTTATATTCTTATGAATTATAAGCATATTTTTTTGGGTAGGTATCATATTTTTTTGTCAAGTTAAAAAAAGTATGTACGTGGGTAAAATTTTATTATTACATATTATGTGATTATTAATTTTTTTGTACCACACAAAAACATGTGTTAATACATGGTAAGCCTAAAACCGTGGAATAATCCCCTTTTTGGGTTCCCAGAATTTGAGTCAGGAAAGAGCAATTTTAGGATTTGTCATTCTTGCTTTTATTTTTATGCTTAAAAAATGTACAGTTAATATTCAATTGTAAATATTAAACTTTGGACATTAGTCTTTTTTGAATTAAATATCTAACAAAATAATTATTTTATAAAATCATGCACCCATTAAAAATCATGCCTATACACATGTATTTAAATATTGACAATTGATATGGGTGTTAAAATGAATAAAACATTCTAATGAGATTAACTTAAACCTGCTATAGCTAAAGCGCAGCTAAATAATTAATATTGGTTTTAAACGCTATAAAATTTGTAATTATTAATAATTTTTAATCGTCTGTCTGTACGTAAGTATGGAAGATATTAAAAATTGAAACATTTTTTAATCATCGTTCTGTACAAGTTGCTAATTATGAGCAGTTAATATGGTCTTATTCACAACATTTTACATTAAAAAACATAATCAATAAAGCAATTAGATTTTTTTTAAACTGCATACATATTTTTTTTATGTCCATAGAAACTTCTTTCTAAATCTCCGCTTTAGCCAGCAGCTAAAAAAAACAAAACAAAAAAAAGTCCACAGATACATCACACCAAAAACTAACCTCTCTGTTTCCTCGTGTCCAAACCACCCTTCATTGTGTCTTCCGTATCGGAGCCTTCTGCAAAACATTGATAACTTAAAAAACCAACTACGTATGAAAAAATAAATAAAAAATGAGGATTCTAATTTTTTTTTTGTCATGTTTTTGCCGATTATTCTGCATAATGTATGTTGGTTAGTATGTTAAAATTTTTGGCCTGCGTTGTAGGATAAATTTGCTGTATTTTGCACAAAAAAATAGGTAAGATTCATCATTGCTGAGATTTTTTTAAATGGAAAAATGGTGGATTTTGAAGTCTATAAAGTTTTTTCAAAACATGAGGTGAGGGGAATCAAAAAAGGTCACTTTTTATTTAATATGTTTGATACAAGGAACACTTCAAAAAAATTTTTTTTGTCAGGTAGGTTTTTGGTAATATCTTTTTGTTGTTTCAACAATTACTTGTTAGGTCATGTCCTATTAATGGAAAATCTAATGATTTGTCGTTTGAAACACACATGCAAGACTCACGTGCCAAATTTTAGAGGGTTTAGTCATGCAGAATTCCACAATTCTCTAATAATATATTAGTTAAGAAGAAAAACTTCTTATTCCGGCAACAGTAACATACCAATAATAATGTGCTGTGTGTGTGTGTAACCAATAATAATAATAAAAATAAATATCGTAGCTTTAATACCAATTGAGCAAGGAAAATGCCACTTTATCCATTACTTATTATATCAACGATCTGTGAAATAATAAATGTAAAGTGTACTTTACTGTAATAGACCGTGGAGATAGAATTCAGGATAAGTTTTTTAAAAATTGTTGTACATATATTTTATTTATTCCGAACTGCCAATTATAAAGTGATTTTTAATCAACCATAAGAAGTTTCACTTCAAAAAACCACTATAATACACAGAAAACGAAAAAAAAAACAACAAAAAAAAGATATTTTTTTAATTCTCACCCGAATTAAGTTCTCTGACTAGAGTCGACATGGCATTGGTCACAGAATCAGCTGCGTAAAGGAGATCGCTTCTTAGGCTTCTGTTGTCTATGCCCACTGAAAGAAACGTTTATTTTTACAATTTTTTTAAACAAGCAAAAAATTTTTTTTTGTAAAACCATTGTGTAGAAGTCAAAGCATAGAATATTTTGATAATACACAAATTATGATAAAGTATTGTTTAACTTAAAAATGCCCTAAAAATGTTTTTTTTTTCGTTAACACTAAATATAATACGGCATAATACTAACAAGATCGTTCATTCGCTGTTTCAATTATAAAGATAAAAAAATGAAAAATTTAACTCACTCGTGGTGGGTCGTTGATTTTGATGGAAGCCTCTGTTATCACCACCCATACTTTCCATACCTGGTATATAGAAATGTAATTCATAAATTTCCTATAAATAACCGAAATTTATATGGGCCCTAACTTTCAAGCTAATAGGGTCCCGTTTTACCATTTCGGTACAGAACAGAAAATAAAAAATAGGCCATTTTTTATTGATATTTTTATTGCCAGGAAATGTTTTGTACAAGATAAAAGTCTAAAGGATGATACTTATTCAATTAAGCCCCGATTTTTCAATCCTTGGTTAAAATTTATCCGTCTAATAATGTATTACACGAACATTTTAAAATGTCACCTGTAAACTGTCAAATACGGGCAATTAGAATACGTTTTTAAAATGGTAGTTTTATACGTTATTCGACGAATAAGTTTTAACCAAGGATTGAAAAATCGGCCTTAAATAAATAATAATATACCACAATTACCCAAGCTGTGTGTCATGTCGATCCGTTCTCTCTCACCGAGAGATGGCGTTTGCGGCGCACTGCGTACCGTGCCGCGTGGCGTTGATTCCCTTTTAGAAAAAAAATACATTAGTTTTAAAAAATATATTAAAAAAAGATTTTTATTACAATTTTTGTTACATTTTTAATTTTTTTGAATAATTTTATAGAAAAAAAATTGTGTGTGTGCCGAGCACACGTGTCAGAAGTGAAACTTCTGTGCAAGATTCAAAGATACTAAAATCGTCGCCCTATTCGAGGACGAGACGGTATTGGCATGACGCGATATTGAAATTTTACTCTCAACGCGCCTAAAGAAGTTTCACTTCAAAAATTAGTTGTGTAGTTTTAAAGATTTAAGGATACATAGAAAAAGCTACTTTGTTGTATACTATGTAGTGAAGTAGTGATAATATATTTAGTAATTTTTGAAATGAAATTTCTTTAGGCGCGTTGAAAGTTAAACTTAAAGCTCTCGTCATGGGATAAGGCGACGATTTTGGTATCTTTGAATCATGCCAAAGAAGTTTTACTTCTGACACGTATTCTCGGCACAAACGCTCTTTCTTTCTAGTACCTTTTTTTTCTCAAACATATTTATTCAATTAGACTTCTTCTAGAAGCACTTTTGAATCGTCATGACATATTTTTAACATTTACCACCGATTCGGAAAGCAGTATCTATGGAGAAGAACCGGCAAGAAACTCCATAAACTTTTTTTAACTGCATTAATGTTTTGTAACAATATAACTGTGGGCAATGGGGCTAGGGGCAACTAACCTCTCCGGGGCAGACGGTTGTGTTTGTGCCCCGGGCAATGGCGGACTCTTGGCGGAACGCGGAGATGAATTTGGCGTGGAGCGGGGCGACGATTGTTGCGTCTGGGAAATAAATAATTATTAAATACTAGAGGTCCGCCCCGGCTTCGCCCGTGGTACATATTTCCCAATAAAAGGTAGCCTATGTCCTTTCTCGGGTATCAAAATATCTCCATACCAAATTTCATGCAAATTGGTTCAGTAGTTTAGGCGTGATTGAGTAACAGACAGAGTTACTTTCGCATTTATAATATTAGTATGGATTGTATTGTTTTAATATGATGCGGCAAGCTATTTGTTTTGTAGTAAGTACACATTGTTTAAAGCTTAAATTCCTAATTTGATCGAAACAATCATGGGAATTAAAGGCATTCATTACAGCTGAAGAAAAAAATCTCTAGACAAATAGGCACCAATTCTGCGAGAACTACTATAAATCCAATTAAAAAAATAATTACAGTATTTTATATAATCAGCATATGCAAATCAACATATAACTTTCATACATCACATATATTACACCCTGTATACCATCACCACATACAGTGTCCCAATTATCCAATACGTCTGGCTACTGTGTGCATAGCATCACCATACTATTTATAAAGTAGGTATATTTGATACTTAAATAATTTTATTTATTTATTAGGTATAATTATTTTTTTTTCTTTTTGCACTATCCCATTAACTTCATACATTTCCTTTCCCATCAGGTTGCCTGGTAGAGATTTCTGCTTAGCAATAAAGCCGCCTCTTGTACAAACTATGCCTTCCTTATGTATTTTAATGTAATTTGTGCTTTAATTATGTTTGTGCAATAAAGTGTTATAAATAAATACTATACATATACAGGGTGTCCCACATACCCGGGTGCCACACACCCACCTTGAGCATCCTCATGAGTCCCTCCAGCTGGTGCATCAGGTGCTTTCTGGACTCTTGCAGCGAGGACAGATGACCTTCAAGCTCGTCTTTGCGTTGGCGCAGTGCACGTAACTCGGAGACCAGGGGTGGGGCAGACCCGACAGAACCGCCACTTGATTCCGCTTCTTGCTGCCTTCTAGAATTAATAAGATTATTAATTCATTAAATAATTAAATGTTGATAGCAAAATATACTAATTATTGCAAAATTACTAAACAACATGCTATCTGATATACATAATTGGTTGACTATGTTCGAAATTACGTAGAGATTCAATCAAGCTATATAAAGCGATCGAAGGCCACGAATATTTACGTTCATAAAATTATGATAAAAAAGATAATCTGGCTAAATGTACGGAATAAACCCAATGTAATGTCAAAGTAACTCGGTTAACGCATAAATGTAAAACGTGAAAGAATCTCAAACATTTATTTAATTCATTGATCTTCTTCTTCTTTTGAATCGTCATAAAAGTTTAACCATTTATTATTTTAACTTCTTATTACTTACATTGAATGTATACTTTGTATATTACTTACTTACTTATTTAACAATTTAATACAACCAATTACGAGGAGAACTTAAGCATGTATTTATAACAAAATTTCATACAAATAACAAAATTCCCAAAAGAGACAAAACACACCTAAGTCTAGCTATCTCTCTCATAATCTCTCTGTTCTTCGCCTCTAACTGCGATATCAGTTCGCGTTGTTGCCGAGCCGCGTCAACTTCCGAACCTTCGGAGGACGATCGACCCTGTATATAGAAAAAAAAACATTATAATGATATTATATAAGATTTAGTTTTTTTAAGACCAACGAGCAATACAATATAAAGAAACTGTGTATATAGAGAAAAAATGCTTTCGTTGTGAATTTTTTTAAGTATAGGAAGACCTAAAAAAAGCTGTTAGAAATACATAGATACAATAGAAATACGTAGACAAATTTGAAATTATATTTCTATGTCAAGTTAAAATCTCATGGGGACTTATTAATTCTTCTCAAGTTAAGTTTCTATGACTTACCAATTCGGGCGTAAGAGATGCCGATCTTCCTGCGCGAGGCTGAAAATGAAATTAAAATACATAATTTTAAATTGTTATTTTATAATGCTTAATTTTTTTTTTGGAAATACATATGTACAAGCTGGTCATTTTTAAAGCCAACGACACGTTTTACTTCAAAACATTCTGTATAACATTATTGTTGAACATGCTGTACCAAAAAAGAAATCAGTTTTAACAACACCTTGTATAAAATATCAACGCCATACATTTAACAAACCAATTTTTTCATCATTGTTTTTATATAAATATTTATATATAAATAACACCATGTATAAATAAACACGTACCATAGTGCGATTTTCGTGTGCGAGCCTCGCGGCATAGCGTGCAATCAGCCGATGCTCGTCATCCACACCACGAGACAAGTGTTCCGCTATACCTGTGCGAAGAGAACACCCTGTATAACGCCTTTTGTGAAATTAGTAAGGGGGCGTCCATAAATAACGTGAGGTGTTTTAGGGAGGGGAGGGGGTCGAGTCAAATCTCATCTAACCTTACGTTGGGGAGAGGGTGGGTCTCGGCAAATATCACGCAATTTTTTTTCTGATTGAAAAAAAACAAATTATACTCTTTTGGTCCATTTAATCCAAATTGTAGATGCATAATATTTTAATCTTACGGTTACGATTTAAGTATTCTATTGTTAAATTTTTATTACACATAACTTTCAGCAATATTAATTAGGTACTAATTAACTGGTCGTAAATAAAAGCACAAAGCATTTTTTTTACAAATGACAAATCAATGCGTTTACATAAAAAAGCCACATTTTGAAAAATCTCACGTGAGATTGGGGGATGGGGGAAGGGGTTAAATAAAATCACACGACATCTCACCAGGGGGGAATGGAGGGTCAAAAAATTAAAAAAAAAAAACATCTCACGTAATTTATGGACGCTCCCTAACTACGTAATATTTTTTTTAGTGAGCTCATACATTTTTCAAAATTTCGCAAAATGATTGATGATGCATGATGTATGATGATGATGATGTAGCATTTTCAATAAAAAAAAAAATGTTTTATTTTTTCAATATCATATTATGCATGTGTACAGAGCAAGCTAAAAATGGTAATAAAAACGATTTTCCGACTTTAAAAACTAAAATGGAAATTCTAATGTTTTAAATAATGAGAAAATCTTTTTTATCAAGATTAACTTAGTTATTGCTTTAAAATAAAGATATATATTTCTTTCTTCTTTACACATATAAACACACACAAATACATACTTCTATGTGTAGATCTCGACGAGCGGCTGTCCAAAGACCCAGTATTGACATAACCGCCTCCATACTCCGGGAAGCCGTTATGTGCTGGTACGGGAGATGGCGGCCTAAAAGTTATATTTCGATTAAATCTGATTGTTTAACGATGAAAAAATCGTTCATGACACGAGCAAAGATTATAAATCAGTCATACAAATATACATTTTAAAAAATGTTGTGTGGTTTTTATGAAACCACGGTAAAAGTGAAACTGTTCGAACGGTCCCGAACTCTGCTTTATACCTACTCGGCAGCCGACCGTCACGCGACATGCGCTACACAGACCAAAAAGTTTGAGACGATGTAATAAAAGTTTCATTTTAAGAAATTATATTAAATACATTATTAATGATTAACGAATGAGAATTTTTTTAGAATAGAAAAAATTCGACGAGGCAGGATTTGAGCCCACGTCTTTGCGGGAACGGGAACTATGCGGGTCTTTCTTTGAAAACGCGGGCGGAAAGCTACTAAATGTAGTGTAGCACATGCTGAGTAGCTACCCTTTTTGGCACCACACTGATCAGCCGTAAGTACCTACCTACCTTTTTATTGTTTTTGAAGTGAAAACTTCTTTAGCGGCGTTGGGTATAAAATCTTAAACTCGCGTCAGGACACGTGGCTTGATCGAAAAAGCGTAAATTTTTTTTTAGCCCTTATATTCCATGCGTAAGACGGATACCATTCCAAAATATCAAACATGCTCAACGTTAATAATCAAGTTTTCACTTTTGCCGGCACTCCCCCAGTGCAACCCGTCTTTTTTTTTTTCGTTTATTTTTGATTTTTTTTTCTGTTTGTATTGTGTGGTGCTAAATAAGCATTATTTCTTTCTAAATAAACAAACTCACACGATGTGGCTCAGGTTGAGCGTCCGCTCGGGCTGGTCGGGGTAGCGCGGCAGCGCGGGCCGCGCGCGCTCCGGCACGCAGCGGAACGACTTGCGGAGCGTCGCGCCGATCTGCTTCGACGGGGACTTCTGAAATTTTTTTTATTATTGATCATTGAATCGTATTCAAACTCAAACTCAAATCATTAATCGCAACCTTTGGTTATTAATTAAAACCATTAAATACATTTGGTTATCCATATTTGCAACCTTGTGTAGGTACTGCAATAGAATGGGTTATTATTATTTACATTTACATAATACAATTATTCGTTTTAATAAATTACAAAGATTCAATGTAAGTGGTAATGGTAAATAGTATGCTCTGAGATTAGGTGTGAGGTAAATGTGTAAACATAAAGACATTTTAAGTTTGAAAAATCAGATGTTTTGCGCGAAGTGACAGTAGTACCCACCTCAACGCTTCGCTTATGAGGCGTGCAATAGGTGTTAGGTGTGTGTATGTCGGTGTGTATGTGTGCGTCTTCTATACATTTTTAATTTCCAACTCACATAAGTCGCGTATTCCTTGACCTCATGCTCATTTGTATGCGGTGGAGTCACGTGGCCGCGCCAGAAGCAATCCTGGCAGAGAGTGTATGCAGCACAGCGAGTGCATCGATAGCGGAGACCGGTTAACGAACCGCGACGGCATACACTACACGCCAGTGGATGTACAACTAAAACGGAAAAATGTCACGCGTAACGAAAAAATGTTACACTGAATTTTTTTCCAACCCCGATAAAGAAGTTTCACTTCAAGCATAAAGAAGTTGCATGCTCAATTAAGAGCCAGAATGTTTAAGAGCCTATGTAATATGTATCTACCTAACATCTTTGTAAATCTACATTCCGCAAATAAAGAAATTTGAATTTTGAATTTGAATTTGAATTCAAAAATGTATCGTTATCAAGATTTGATAAAGAATGGTCATTAAAATCAAGGAATTTCGTACGTTAATTTGGTATAACCTAACTCTGTCATGCTTGCAAAAAAATACTGCAATCTGTTCACATGCAAATGTAATTAATCTCTTGAATGGTTAATACAACTTAACAATTTTTCGTAATTCGCGACCGTACGTGAACTTTGCTAGACACATGTCCAGCCTTTGATCACGTGTGACATGTCTTATTAAGTGTAAAATAATAAATGGTCTGTCTACCTCATACCTTCCATTGTCTCATAATTAATAATAACTTGAATAGTCTAATAAAGTCACCTTTGAGTGACAGATACTTTTTTGAACAAGACATTCAGACAGGAGTTCCACAGGTAGCATATTGGGTTACATACCGATGTTACACTATACCTGTACATACCGATGACGCTTCATTCAGTTCTTAAATTTCGCACACTTAAAATTTACATAGAGTGCCGAATATTTTCTTAATAATTGCATAATGGATGGATTACACACACAACCATTATTTAATAGACATATTAAGTGTCAAGAAGGTTGTAAGCGAAGGTCAAATTTAGTACTGTGATTTTACTAATTACAGTAACTACATGAAACGTGAACATTAATTACTATAATAAATTAAATAATAAAACAACATACCATTTTCGACACTAGCAAGGCGATGCAGTAGTGGCAGCCACACTAAGCATGGCGGACCGGGGTCCGACATTAGTGTGTCGAGAAAGTCGTTTACTGTTATTTTTGTATTCTGCAAGAAAATAATTTATATTGAATGTAATTTAATATATTTTTTGGAGATCTATATGGATTAAATATCTTTTAAAAACTAAAAATAAATAATCTATGTTGAAAGTTTACTTTTTCGGATCTACATATATGGATTAAATATATATTATATGTTCTTTTCCCTTTTGAATGATACCCTCTTTTCAATATTTTAAATTTCAAGCTATACAAACAAAAAAAATCACAGGAATTTCCGTTCAAACATAGAAATAAATATAGTTTATCTCAGACCCTTCTAGAAACTCCTCTCTACAACAGATCTTAGATTCAATCTTAGTTTTATGAAAAATTTCCTAAACATAATATAACAATAAAACGTCAAAATACCTGATTAAAAATAGAAAGCGCGAGGCTATCATTATAACTGAAGGAAGGTGACTCGTATACCGCCGCGGGCAAAGCCAGTACCTCCCGTAAATAGTCCGACAATCTCTTCATTAACAAGTGACCATTGCCGTCTGATAGCTGAGAGAAAATATCTGAAAAGAATTGACAATAGTTTGTATATACAGTTCCATTCAAACCTAATGGCGGTTCGGAAGTTAGGTGCAGGTACGAGTCCCTTAACGTCCCGCTAATATCTAAAACTAGCTGTGCCCTGCGGTTTTACCCGCAGTGCTCCACTCCTGTTGGTCTTAGCGTGATCATATATAGTCTATAGCCTTCCTCTATAAATGGGCTATCTAACACCGAAAGAATTTTTCAAATCGGGTCAGTAGTTCCTGAGATTAGCGCGTTCAAACAAACAAACTCTTCAGCTTTATAATATTAGTATAGATTGTTTTCTGCGCATCGGATCGTACGTTGTTCCGAGCTACCATTAAGTTTGAATTGTACTGTACCAATAATGAATCTTTTTGCTAATCCTGATTTTATGACATAGAAAATAAAATATTGGCTAATTCTATTTCATTTCTTGAAGAAATGAATGATGAACGACAAACAAAGAATGACGAATAAGGAATGAAGAGGAATGTCTATCTAGCATTTTCTTGTTATGTTATTGTAGTAAAACATGAATACTTAAAACTAATTTTTATGTGTACTCACATCTCAATTTATCCATAAGTTTGCCAGCACACATCGTCGCCAACGCAACTTTGATTGAAAACACTCTAATCTTGCCAACATTTTCACTGAAAAATAAAGTAACTAATATTAATTTTATAAAATAATAATTGTAAAACAGAATATGATGTTTCTTTTAGTAAATAAAACCAATTCAAAGTTTAAGTAAGTAAGTAAGTAACTTACATAATTTCTTTATTAAGAGCATAAGTATTGCAAAATTAACAACTTAGTATTTCCTAAATATGTATAAGATCAAATCAATGTCTACATCTACACCTGCCATTGTGATGAAATACATTTTCACATGCACAATAATTAAAAATAAGGAAAATGCTGTGAAGTGTATAAAAATATCCATTAAAATTTAAATATTCACTCACCCAGTACTATAAGCGGATAACAACCAATTCAACAATAAAGCTGAACACGCCTCGACCGACACTTGATTGGCTGGCGGTAGGCGTTTATTCAGATTGTGGTATAGAGACGATACCAACGTCTCCAATCTCGTCACGTTAACAGACGCGTTCGGTTCGAGCGTGTTGAGAGCGTTCTCTCTGAATGCTTCTATCACATTCCATATGTCTATTGCGTGTACTGGAATGAAAATATTTCAAATTCAAATTTATTCTAACCGATGGTGCTTGCCCATACAAGAAAAAAATAAAATGCAAAAAGTGTTCTTTATTATATTTTATATCCCTGCTAACATTGCATTGACTGCCTCCTTGGTTAGTTAACGTGTTAACATAGAAGGGGGGCCAGGGTTCGAATTGTAGTGGGTACTAACACTTACCTACTTGTCCATAAAGAAAATTGATCAGTGAAACAGATACATAATTTCCATTATTAATATACAATTATTCTCTACTATACTATATTTTTTACATCATAACATATTCTATGTAACATACAAATGAAGTAAGAGAATGAGTAAATTCATTTTCGTAGATCGAAACATATCTTTCTATAACTTTATTACAGAAGATATTATGCATACCATAATCTAATTTCATGTATGATGTAAAGTAAACAACTAATATACCATAAGACAGAATTACTCAGGGTGTAAATAAAGCCTTATTAGTCACTATGACTCATCTGAATGAATTCATATTAAGCGCTTTTAAGAATTGTTAACTAACACTGTATTGGAAAAGGTGTCTATTATAAACTAAATGTGTGCCTGTTTTTTGGGGAAACTTTTTGGACTGTGATACAAAATAATAAATACCAATGCAGTATAAATAATAATTCTACTGAACTGAATATCCTAATTGTTTCAATCAGTCCCATAAATTACTGTACATATAATAACAATTTTCTTTATATCATAATTCATAACTATACAATTTAACTAATACTATTGTCTACAAGAAAGTAATAATATTGTGATAAGAGATTGAGAATTAAATTAAAAGTTCGACAACATGTCTGCCAACCCACACTTGGCCAGCATAGTGGATTCCCTTTTTTTATAGTGGGGAAATCTTCCAAAGATACCCACGGCCCCCGGGGAAGGAGCCGTGGGTTATGTCGGATTGTTACCGACTAAAACCCCACTGTGTTCTATCGAGCCACTTTAATGATGGGGCCACGGGTATTTGTTGGAATTCTTCCGCGACAGTGGATTATACCCTGAATTATAGAGGACGCCCATACCCTTACAGTTGGAATATATATTATATACTAGCGGTCCGCCCCGGCTTCGCCCGTGGTACATATTTATGTTTTCTCTACATAAGAACCATCCTGGTACTTCAAGGAATATAATAAAAAAAGAATTATCAAAATCGGTCCACCCCTTCTCTAGTTATGCGCTTACCAACACATTTTGCGATTCATTTTTATATTATAGAAGATAGATATTATATATTATGTGCTAATAATAATGAGTAATTAACTTTCTATGGGAACATAATATATTTACTATTGATGATGATTAATTAAACATGTATTTACTTACAATTACACTTCTTCTGAACATATCTTAGTTTGCAAGCTGTTCTATACGAAGAGAAGCGTATCATATCAAAGTTTTGCTCTCTCATCTCTTGTAGAAGCTGAGAGCGAGGGTCCACAGACCCTGTGGTAGGAACTGGAGGCATCACGCCCATATTCTCTCTTTCTAGCGACATTGTAACCTAAAACACACTGAAATGAAGAATTAAATCAGTACTGTTTAAACAATGTTAAGGTTACTATAAAATACATTTTTTATCTTTCATTGCAATGTTATTGATTGATTATTGAGTATCTTATCTACACTAATATTATAAAGAGGAAAGCTTTGTTTGTTTGTTTGATTGTAATGAATAGGCTCATAAACTACTGGACCGATTTTAAAAATTCTGTCACCATTCGAAAGCTACATTATCCACGAGTAATATTATAGGCTATTTAACATCATGCTAAGACCAACAGGAGCGGAGTAATGCGGGTGAAATCGCGCGGCACAGCTAGTCTACTATAAAAAATTTAAGTATTTTACAATTTTGAATTAAATTAAGATCAAAATAAAATGTTTAAGTATGTTTATTTCATCATTTTCACATTACGATTTTGTATACATACCTATTCTATTATGAAAATATTTAACAACATCAACATTCAATTACAAGTCAAACATTTTTCGTCACGATTTTCAGTGACTATTCGTTATTGCTTACTTATTTTCAGTTTATTTTATTATGAGAAAATATACAGGAATACGAATAATTGGTAAATTAATTAAACAACAATCCAAATCGTAAAAGGCTTTAATTTATATTCATACGTGTTCAAATCAATAATTGTCTTAAATTATACAATTCTACTCACCGTTAGTTATCTCATAGCTATATTGACAAAATGATAACAATTAACCGAAAGAACCAAGATAGGTTTCTTTAGGTTTCTTCACTTGTTATATCGATTCGTATTATTAACACACGTATTTAGCGTCATTAACAACTTGTACGATACGTGTAGGATGAACCAGAGTATTAAAATAACAAACAACACTATTTTATCTCACGTTTACAACACATTTTTGATATATTCCTTGAATTTAATAATTATTCTTCATGGATAATCATACTGCTTTCAACCCAATCGGCAATCTTGTTCGGTTCATAGATAAATTAGAATGACATTTCCATAGCGAATAGCGGCGAATAGCGATGTGCTTGAACAAGTTATGGCTAGTGATGTACTATTCCACAGAGTTAAATGTTAGCGCTATAGTTTATGGTAACAAAACATTGAACGCATATATTGAACGTTTTGGAACTGTGTTATGGACTAAGGTTTTGAAAAAATACTCATAAAATCTTACTTATAATGTACTGATAATGATCATGTCAAATAATTCACAATTTAACGATTTTAAAAATATGCAAAGATATATTATTATAATAGTTTATTAAAGATAAATTTGATGGCATGCATACATTCATGCCATTTCTAGTTTCTTTATCCTTTTGTTTCCGTAAAACTGAGGGAGCTGAAAATCATAATCATAATGATAGTATATAATCACGAAGTAATTATAATTTTATAATTAGTATAGTAATTATTTCGATATTAATATTAGAAGAGACAAATCATTGTAAATATTTACGTTATCGGCTCCGGACTTACAGTCAATTGTTATAATTAAACTGTCTGCACAAACTGTACTATACTTTAGAGATTCCCTTTGTGAGTTGTGGCATGTGGGTAGATTTCTAATGAATATAAATGAAAAAATGAAATTCGGTATGATTTCTTTATTTATAGATCAGCTCATGACAGTTGTAGAGACCTAACTATAAACGACCTACAATAATAGAAAGAGTATCATATCAATGATTCTAGAAATCTAAACATGAAGACCTAATTATTATTAGGGCACCTTGAGGTTTAGATGTCTATGAATACAACTTATTGGGCGGCAATATGACTTATTAGTCATCTCTTCCAGGCAACTGCGGTAAAAGGTACTAGGTGAATTAAAACACTATGTAGCGGGGCAGTAACAGATAAAAATAATAATTAAGAAGAAAGCAGTTATATTATTATTAAATACCAATCAACAATAATGTCGAATATTATTATCATGTTTAAATTAAAAATTGAAATTAACATTTAAATATTATAATAGGCACATAAAATGCAATAAATGAAAGAAAACTGGCTAAAAGTTTTATGATACTTAACTAATGAAAATTTAAAAAAATACGTTGGAAATATCAAAGCATTATTTTTTATTTCCTAGTTATAAATGAGATTATATTTTACGTTCACAATTATTTCGGTACAAAGAATTCTTCTCGTTATCAGATTGTCAAGAGGTCATAAAAATCTTTTATGTCCACTAACGTCTATTCGTGCATCGTCACCATGACCGTTTTCTTTTTAAATCTGCCAGTAAATAAATTCTCTTCTTGTTTTATTAGAAGAGAGATGATACTGCTACTTCTAAGAACTTTTTTCTTGGTGCTTGTTATGGAATACCATCTATACGCCAAAGGCTAGACTCTAGAAAAAGTTTTGTATCTCCCTGTAGCTGATATATACATATTATAATAAACATATTATTAAGACTATTATAAGAAAGCAATCCGAAGGATATGGCTTGTTTTTTAGTTAGATTTTCTTCATCCATGTTTCGTTAATTTCATTATGCAGGTACTGCAGTTGCATCCTTTACCAAGTTATGGAGTGCCTGTTTCGTTTCATAGCAAACACTATTAAATATCTGAGTCCATTGTGTTACATATCTTTATGCTAAAACAACAGGGAATATACGCACATTTATAATAGGTATTAGGTACAATTTATGACGTAAGTAATTTCGTTTACAATTATTATGACGATGCATTGATGTTATCAAAAGGTATCTAGTAATTGCGATTAGTCTAATCTTCTCAATATGTATGTTTGCTAAATAGTAAAATACTCTCATCTTTGATGCTGGCATGAATTGAAATCATTATCTTTGAAACCGTCTTGGTAATAAGATCGTTCTGAATTGTAATTTTGATTTGGAAAAATGTCTGTGCTACGACAAGCTGTGTTTGCATCTTTGGGTATGTTGAATAAAAATTACAATAAATAGAGCTGTATTTGTGATTTATTTTTGATATTATAGCTGTTCATCTGTTCTATCTAGGTATATCTATATACATATATACCTATTATCCTATTGTACGTATAGCGTAGCAAGTCGTAGATGCTTACAACTATCGTCTTCCTGTAATAGAAGGAATCAGTGTTCTCTGTGGCCAATTAGGTTCGAGATCCCCGTCAAAGGGGGACTCTTTGATACAATATGTCTGTGGGGACGCCCTTGCGCATGTCGCTACCAGCACAGACTAATAATAATATACTACGCTACCAGGGTGAACCTTCAGTTCACCCACGCGTCCGCGTTAAAATGTAGAAGCCCTTCTGGCTAACATTGAGAAACACCACACAAAAAAATGTGTCTAATTTTGCAAATAAAATCTTTGCCATAATGATTAAATTTGTGAATAAGTTGGTCAACAACTAGGTAGATTACTTGGCCAAGTTATATTCTTAACGATACAAAATATGTGCTGAATTTTTATATTTATAGCATTAAATGCAATAAATAATAAATATTTGAATAGTTCGATCAAAGACCAATACTTATAATAGTTCGATTCACCTACCAGTTGTAGGTAATGGATTTTCTTAATACTCTTTCGGTTTTAAGTAGGTACTTACCATATTTTAATCAAAACATTGATGTGTACGTTGCACATATTATTACTTATGTATGTATGTAGGTAAATGATAACATATCAAATCCTCTATACAAGGTGAAAGGTAAGACATTTGAAAAATTTAGACAGGAGCTTCTACTCATGAAACTGAACAACTTTTGTTCTACAACTTTGCTGAATTCGTAAAAAAAAATTGGACTTTGTAAGGAAACTTCGCTAATCAGCTGACAGATTTCCATACAAAGTCCAATTTTTTTTCTACGAATTCAGCAAAGTTGTAGAACAAAAGTTGTTCAGTTTCATGAGTAGAAGCTCCTGTCAAAATTTTTCAAACGTCTTACCTTTCACCTTGTATACTAAGCTATTTTTCCCATAGTTTGCATTCTCTGCATGAACGTTGGGTACATCTACTCCTGGCCGTCTTCAACACTTCGACTGTTCGCTTCAACCAATACCACACTTAACCGACCAATGACGGAAACAGAGCAGGCACTGTTTGGAAGTCTGGCTTCTATAGCGTCTTTGATAAGCACTCCATTTGCTGGTTTCCTCTTGGATACTCTGGGAAGGAAGTATTCGTGTATTTTGTTCGCGATGCCGCAGATTGTGAGTAATTGTTAAACAGTTATATAATATATTGTGAGCTTCATAAACACTATAACAATGGTTTTATATTTTTAAAGATATTAATTGATACTTAAGTTGATGACCACTGTTATCATCCGACCTACCATATTTCATGAAAATTGGGTAAGCCTTTTTGAGGAATATCGCAATTCGAAACTAACATTATGTATTCAATATGATGTAAAATTTATTATGGAACAGCATATCTCTGAATGTAAGAGAAAAACTATTATTTCCATACTAAAAACGGTTAATTCAAACTTGTCCGTTACTGCGTGTGCGTTTTAATTATAATTTCGATATCTTATAGATCGCCTGGATAATTATATCAACATGCTACACCGTGGAAGGAATCTTAGCTGCCATGTTTATAGCAGGATTAGGAGGCTGTATTTTTATCATAGCTCCAGTATTTATCTGTGAATTTTGTCAAGAAACAATCAGAGGCATGATGACTACAGGAACAATGGTTTACTATGGAATTGGCATGTTATTATCCTACCTTTTGGGAGGTTCTTTGGAATATAACATGTTGAACTATACCTTTTTAAGTTTGACTACTCTGGGGTGTAGTCTGGCTTGGTTTTTGAAAGAATCACCTATAGTTTTGATGAGAAGAGGCTTGGAGAAGGTATGTTGAATATTCTAAAATAGGCATACAAATATGTATCTTTAATTAAAAAAAAAATAAATAAACAGAGCGCAAGCATTCACCACAAATAAATCATAATAATCCAGCGACACTGTTCAACTGTTGCACAACAAATGTTTCCCATAAAAGCTAAGCTAGGTTTTACAACTCAAAAGTGCTGAAACACATGACGTTTTTAGTTTACATTTTGAATCATTTTATTCAATGTCGGGGTTTATTTTTATAGCATGCAAGCAACGTTTTTTTTGTTTGGTTTCGTCGCCTTAGATTAGACATGTACCTAAAATAAGATACAAAGCTTCACATCTATTAGGTACTTATAAAAGTTCCTAATAAATGTAAATTGTATATAAATTGAATAAAAAAATATTTTTTAATATTTTAGGAAGCAGCGGAATCTATTTCTTATTATCGAGGTGTGAAAATCAATTCTAAAGAGGTAATGCAAGAAATCGACACAATACGAAAAGCTTTAAACCCAGATTTAGAACATGTTCCAGGTAATTTATTTACATTTTATTTTTCGTAGAATTATTTTGCTTACAGCTAAATGAAACAAATATTTTGTATGCGCTACCCATGGTATTTTACTTTCTAGTTTCTACGTCTTATCATATTTACTTATAGAAAAGATTTAATCGAGATGATGATGATGTTTAAATAAATAAATGTTTGTTAACTATAATATCACTCATATTTAACAGACTTTAGACTGTGCCATATTTTACATCACTTTTACAAATTATTTCCGCATTGTTATATTATTATAACGATCCCACTTATCTTACCAGAAACACATTCATATACTAGTCTTATATTATGTACTATTTTAAATATGTAAAACATCGCACTAATTTAATTATTTGCCGAGAAGATAAACAGTTACATATATCTCCACGTGGTTTTTTTCACTCAAACAGTTTTACGATTATTAAGATGAGTCGTGTTATGAATGTTCATCAATTTAAACATCGTAAACTTAATCTGTTGATTCTAGATTATGTAAAGGCAATCTATAGAATAACCCAAGGAATAACCCATTGTAAGGGGCATACCATAAAAAATAGACGTATACATATTATTTTAAAAAGAGGTTTTTTGTATATGTTTAAAATTTACTTTTTTGAACGAACCAAACAGCATTTCTTTTTTATTTAAGCAAATTCCAAAAACTAATAGGGGGGTTCTATTGTCGACTGTAATTCGTACCTACCTATTTGTATACGTAGTATATTATTATTAGTCTGTGCTACCCAATGTTTTTTGTTTAAGTCGTTGGAACCCTTTTTTATGAAAAAAATTAAGTAGATCGTTTAGATGTTTGGAGAGAAGAAATTGCTATAGCATCTAATCACCATATAAAATAAAATTTTCTCAATTTAACGTAAAATTATTTCAGATGAAGCGACTGCAGACGAGGGTATATTAAAAGTGCCAGTGAAACCGGAAAAACTAAACTTTTGGCAGTTTCTTAGTAAGTGACACAATTTAAAAGAAGAACATGTGAATATAAATTTAATTTTATTATCAGATCATTTGTAATTGAATTTTTTGTAAAATCAGCTAAGTAATTATTTTTCAAGTTTTCATTTTTTTAAGCAAAATTAATAGTTACACTTTTTTTTTCAGAAAAATCTCAATCAACGCGACGTGCCTTACTTCTATGTTTGGTTTTGTACACAGCATCTATATTCCAAGGTTTAGTAGTTGTCCAGGTGTACGCCCAGCCGTTATTCGAAGAAGCAGTACCAAATGTGTCCACAACCTTATCTAGTGTTATATTCGCGATTGTGCTGATCGTTTCTGGGTGTATCGCAGCTTTCTTCATAGACAAGGCGGGAAGGCGGGTAAGTGCACAGATTAGAAATGGTTTTGGTAGCGTTTAGCTACTATTATATTGTATTCTGTGGTTTTGGTTAAACTTCGATGTGTTTTTGATGTCCTGGTACCTACTTCTTTCTGCTTGAGTGATTTCGTCAATAAATTTAATTTAAAATCCGTATGATAACGGAGTGAAAAAATACAATTTAACCTTTCTTTACTTGTACGGTCTACGAAAAATTTTCTTCAGGTAATTTAAACTTTTGCTCTGAGTATAATTTTCACTCACAGTATTTACTATACATAATATATGTATTATTGTTCTTTTCTCTATGATAATTTTATATGTGTAGGTATTCATGATGCACATATGTACCTAAAAGATTGTTATTTGTTTTCAACTTAGTTCAAAGCATTATTATTTGCTCCAGTATTACCTATTATCACAATAATTAGTAAAGTATAGGCCTTCCGCCCGCAGCTTCGCCCGCATTGTACGTCAAAAAAAGCATACATAGTGGCGGCGACAGTGACGTTATTTTATACTAGTGATGTTACATTTTTCTATTTCTAAATAATTGTATTTAAAATTTGTACCTATTTGAAGAGAGCAACGAAAAAATATGATTTTGAATTAAAATATATGTACATAGTTATATGACAAAACATAGATTTCTGTCAGAGTCGGCAAAAAGCATGACTATTGAAAACAAGGTAATAACTAATAATCAACAAACAATTATAGTCCTTTTCATTTAGGATGATTCCTGTGACACTTCATCGTGTTCCGAATTACGTATTTTATGTTTAAAAAGTCAAAATAATTTTAGTGCATAATATTTTTATTTTATGGCGGCATTATTACCAAAAATATAAAAATGAAACATCTTAAGCTTATAAATCAAAAACGGTATTGTTTAGTTTAATATAATGAAAAATAAAATAAAATAACACAAAAATATAATACCTACGCAATTCGTGTACATGAAATGGATCGTTGAAAAATCATAGAGTTGGAAAATCATATAATCGGCGCCCATCTTGTGATCGTTTGTCAATCGAGTCAATCGTCTGTATGAGTACGTCAGCCTTGTATACAAGATGTATTTTTATATTGATACTTTACGTGGTATTCTGTTATTTTTACTAATTGTTATTGTTGACTTTTTGTTGCTGTTGTTTGCTAAAATTCCTTAGTTAATTGTTGGCGAAATGCCGAAAAAACTAATTTTGGTACTTTATTCAAATCGATTTCATTTCCATATAGAATATTATCGATTATCGGAAACAATTGATACGATTTCAGTAACCGACATCTCTACACGTGTCAAAAATCGATGTGTCACAGAAATCATCTTAGGTGGAAAGGACTATAATAATCAATGACAGTTTGCATTTAATAATGTTCGGAATATTTGAACTACTTTCAGACTTTCTGTTGTTTGTTCTCAACTAGTTTATGTTTTAATTTAAATAGGTACTTACCACAATGAGAATTGTTTTTTTTCAGCCCCTCATCATCTACCCTTCAATAACAGCCGGTATCTGCTGCGCGGTACTAGGAACGCAGATCCAATACCACTGGGGACCGCACTGGGTGTCAGCTATCCTGCTCTATACGTATTGCATCGCGTACTCGCTTGGCGCTAATACGGTGCCCTACGTTATTGTTGCGGAGGTGTTCTTACCTGAGGTTGGTTATGATGTCCTGGTACTTATTTTTGTTATAACATAGGTACAGCGCTTCTGTCGTCCGCGGCCATTCCGCGGCATTCATTATCCAACCGTTGCAACTTATTTTACAAACTTTTTACATGAGTACCTAATTAATTTTGAAGCAAACTTCCCTTCCTAAAACACGATAGTTTCTTTATGGTCTGTTCTCTATGGTTATTTCTTTTTTCAGATAAAAAGCATCGTGTCTGTGATCTCAGTGGAATGGGCATGGACTTGCAACTTCATTATACTTTTCATTTTCAATCCTCTGGTCACAACACTGGGTCTTGGAGGAATCTTCTATATATTTGCTGTTGTCTGCTTCTTAACAGCTGTATATTGTGTATTCTTTTTGCCAGAAACTAAAGGACTGACTGTAGATGTAATACAGACTCGGTTTGTTAAGAAAATAAATACGAGTGATGCGTAGTTTTTTTGCGAAAAATATTTTTTATTATTTGACGTCCATACTCTCGGAGCAATTAACAAGTCCATACTCGACATATAGTCGACATACATACATATTATGTACCTTTTATGAAATTATAAAAAGTTGGATTTGGTCAAATCCTTTAAAGTGATTTGAAGAAATATCGGATTTTATCACTTCCCTGTGACATGTATACGGAAAAGTAATTTATTTAATTTTATATATATTTTATTTATATATAATTTTATTTATACATATATGTATATCTTCTTCTTATCTTATATATAAAAATGAATCGCAAAATGTGTTGGTAAGCGCATAACTCGAGAACGGCTGAACCGATTTCGATAATTCTTTTTTTATTATATTCCTTGAAGTACGAGGATGGTTTTTATGTAGAGAAAACGTAAATATGCACCACGGGCGAAGCCGGGGCGGACCGCTAGTGATAAATAAATATGTACCTACCTAGTGTGCAAAACTTTTGTAGTTTGAAGTACATAACTAGTTCATAGGTTAGCCAGAGAGGCTAACCTCTATCTTATATGATATCATCAAAACTAATCAATATTTTGTGAAACAAATTCTGTCCTAAGAGTGAAAGAGACAAAGTTAATAGCATAATGATTGAGGTGCTATTTTTGTAAAAGAAATTAACCTAGAAAAACATGGTATATATAAACATAACAACCTTCTTCCGCCTTTTCATAGAACATGGATAGATATACATACTTATATATTTAAGAAAATTATTAATAAATATAAGTTTTTTTAATTTATTGTATTAGTAGTTTTATTTACCTACCTAAATTCCACTATAGCTTTATGTGTTTAGGTAATCCATACTAATATTATACATGCGAAAGTAACTCTGTCTGTCTGTCTGTTACTCAATCACGCCTTAACTACTTAACCAATTTGCATGAAATTTGGTATAGAGATATTTTGATACCCGAGAAAGGACATAGGATAGATTTTATCCCGGAAATCCCACGGGAACGGGAACTATGTGGGTTTTTCTTTGACTGCGCGGGCGATGCCGCGGGTGGAAAGCTAGTATGTATTATAACTTTTTAAAATTTAGAAAACCAAATCTAATCATTAGCTTTATTCTTAGTTGTCTGGCACCGTCCGTACATTTTATTTCAATATGTTGCTCCATTTCTTTGAATATAGCAATTTCAATCATCGGTATTGGTACGCTAAACAGTATCATTCATAAATCAATTGTAATAAGAAAATACTACAAAACATTATAATCTTGATCCCTTACAAGTTACAAGTAGGTATGTAATTAACAACATAACAGACAAAACGTAAGAAAATCAATTAAGTAATTAATTATCCTTAAACAACTTGTACCAGACATATTAATTACCTAAATAGATATATAACAATGTAAACAAATTAGAAGCGTGGTATCATGCAACGGATTTGTCATATTATAAATGCGTGGTCTAAGGATATTGAATTCTATGACATTTTATTAAAGTTCGTTTTAGTCTGAACAAGGTTTCACGAAGAGGTTATCTTCTACGACAATATAATACAATTAAGATGAGTTGCTAATCAAATTTAAGCTCTATTTATTACACCATAGATAACTCTGTTTTGATGCGTAAATTATTATTTCATTTATTATGAACTTTATGACGTAGGTCATAGAGTATATAATTTATAAAATATTAGGTTACCATCGAACCGGTAATGAATGAAGTGGGTTGATAAAGGAGTCATAGTGATGTAGGACGAGATATTAACTGTTATTCTTAAGTGACGACGCGGTTGGCGCAGTGGTAAAGCAACTGCCTACTGAGCCGACGGTCCCGGGTTCGATCCCCGGTCAGGGCAAATATTTGTGTGATGAACTCAATTATTTGTTCTTGGGTCTGGGTGTTATTATCTATATATGTATTTATTAAATATTATATTTATCGTCGCCTAGTACCCACAACACAAGCCTTAATTGAGCTTACTGTGGGACTAGGTCGATTTGTGTAATAATGTCCTATAAGATTTTATTTTATTTATTTAAGTACCGGTTTTATAGAATACCTATTTATCCCGAACGAGACGAAAAGAGTTTATTGATAAATTGTAACATATTTTATTGTAATACTTCGATTTTTAAAGTGAAACTTTTATTACATCGTCTCAAACTTTTTGGTCTGTGTAGCCGCATGTCGCGTGACGGTCGGCTGCCGAGTAGGTATAAAGCAGTGTTCGGAACCGTTCGAACAGTTTCACTTTTACCGTGGTCGGTGGTTTCATAAAACCACAAAACATTTTATAGCCCAACTTTTTTTTTATTTGGTTAAATCAATCAATACCAAAAACTGTCTTCTTTTACACTTTGAAAATGATATTCTGTATCAAATAGAATGTAAAATATAACTCATAGAAAATGTCTTTGAAATTTTACCACGTTCTGTTTTACCATATTTTCTACATTTTTTTTTCTTAAATACCGATCGCGATATAATGAAATATCGATACCGGTATCGTATGCACATCACTACACATTCATTCGGTCATTCCTCTTCACCCCACTCTCTCATGGACGGTTCACGGTAGCTGTCAGTTGGTTATTAGTTTGTGGAGTGATATTTTGTGTTTACAAGCAGAAAAATATAATTATTTTACGTAAGTATACCTTTTAATATTTGATAAATTAAATTGAAAATGTGCTTTTAATATTTGTATTAATTTGAGAGGTTGGTGACTGGTTTTGTTTACAAATATTATTGGTTTTTGTTATATCATAGAGAAGTTTTAATATTATTTATTGACGTTCACGTCGTTAAAAATAATGTTTACTTACTATTGTTTTATCAGTTTTATAATATCCGTTGTTTTATATTATTTTGTGTATAATATAATTAATTAATCAATTAGTACGTACCCATTTATTGTTTTTACCGTACGAAATAGGTACCTAGTTGGACTCGACTGTAACCACTGTAACTTTGAACTGCTAGCATGCACTTGAATCATTAAAACCTAATTAGGAAATATAATTTTCTTATAGGACCTAGGAACAATATTTTATAATAAAAAACTGTGTGAATAATTTTAATCCATTAAAAAGCCTTGAATAAAACATAAAGTCGCGGGGTTCTTTTTTTAAATAGGTACTCGTAGTTAATTGGGGGCGTAGTTAATGGGGAAAAAAAATTGGGATGCTTTTAAGTTTTAATGTAAAGGTACCTAATTCTAATTTTATTATGTAGGTTCATTAATTTTCTTGTTTATCTAGTGCGCAAATAATATAAAATTGTAGGCAGGTATGTAATTTTGGGGGAACATTTTATTTGTTGTAAAATGTAAGTATTCGTTTAAAGTTTAATTAAAAATTTACACGAAATATATAAAATGTTATGTAGATAGGTACCTACCAATATTATGTAGTGATAATGTGAATGACCTCTATATAATACGGGGGTTCAACTTAGCTAAAATATTTTTAGGGCATGCCATTATTTTCATGTATTGAGGTCATGATGAGTTTGAGATAATTTTTTGTCCATTGCGCGGTCGATATTTCTTATTATCATTTTCCTTCTTAAATTTTGTTTGGTAAATTGTACATTTTGTAAAATGTACCTATGTAGTTAGTAGGAGTTACTATACATAATATATTTTTGAAGGTACTCGTGACACGCAAAATAATCACGGTTCGTGACATGCCTGGTGACAGATGGACAAACAGACAGACAGACTAGTTTCGTACAGCGAAGTCTCAGTAATAGCATGGACGAATATAATTTAATAGGGAGTTAGGGACCCGTTTTCCCTTTGGATATGGAACCTAATAATAACATCTAGTGAAGCAAGGAAAGACCCTGTACTGCTTCTTTAAGTAACTATATAAAATCGTTTTTAATTGGTTTACTATGTTTGTTTACCAACATTTTTTTTCCAAATTTGCAGAAGTTCAAAACTATGAGCATCGCAACATAAAGTGCCTACCAGGATGGCAGAAAAGACAGAAGTTCGTTTTGAAGAAGCGGAGAAACGCAAGGGGCTTATTCTCATACTTATTACTATCGTAGGCTGTGTTATATCTTGGGCGGTTCGACTATATCCGCTTGTGCTGGCCGTGGTCGCGATATTGACAGTTTACTTACTGAGCGGAGATCGCTATCAATGGATTTATATATGGAGGAAGACACTTTACCGGGATCTATTGTAAGTTTTTATCATAACCTATCCTGCGTATATTCCCTAGAGGCTAGAATGTTCTATCGCTAGACGGAAAATAAACTGTAAAAAATACTTTGTGTAATGATTCTGAAATGAAAATTTCTATATATACGCGCGAAAGCATTATTTAGTAGACATTGTGAGTGTTTACTTTTAAAGGTTTAGCAAGGTATAAAAGTTGAGCAGACATGGCTTTAATTCAATATTAATGAGCATAAATAACGTATTATGTTCCATATAAAGCAAACATCATATATATTTATAACTTAGTGCACACGTCGCTCTATAAATAACCGTACGCGAAGGTACTCAATAAAACATCCGTATTTCTTCCCATTTATCGTTTCATGAATTAGCTCAATTAACGGTCCAGGCTGTCTAAATGACTTCAAGTGTGAAATATAACCTGGGTAAAGTTATAGTGCGGTTAGACTAGAACAAACCAGATGACATTATGTGCGCAACAATGCACTGAAAGCGTTCGACTTAGGAAATATCGATTACGCGGCGAGCGGTTTGAACATTGGACCCTTTGGAAATTAAATTCATATGAGATCTCTCTTTGATACTATAAAAATTAATGTCATCTAAACACAGCATCTTAAAAAGTAAAGAACGAACATTTTTTAAGTCTTACGATTATTTGAAACAATTAGAAAGAAAGAAACATTTATTTATACCATAGATTTATACAGAGATTATAAATTAGTGTTACGTAATTTATAATTTTATTTATAAAGCGATTTAAACATTTATATGGATATTTCGTCAAAACCTTAACTAGGTATCTCAAACTGGCTGTAAATTTTCATAAAGTCAATCACAGATTTCCTGATAGGTTTGAGTGGTATCCCTGTCCAGCACACATACTATAGTCAACCACATAATAATATTATGTGGTTGACTACATAATAATATTATGTGGTTGACTATAGTATGTGGTATATGACTATAGTAAAAAATATAATAAAAATCATAGGTATTATATTATAATACAGGATGTTTTTTACTTGTACAAACGTGACGATACTTATGTACTTCTTTTATAAATTGTAATTTTCATTTGTTTTTGTTCATTGCAAGTTAACTAGTTACTTTGAGGTTTTTCCTTTGTATTTTTGTGTGTTGGATTAAATGTATTTTCTTTCTTTTTTTCTTTCTAATCCGTCAGCTATATTGGACTAACATCAATTTGTACATCTTTTTTTGAAGCCATATTATATTACCTATACCTATAACTAGGCATTATCTTTTAATGTGTGATCTAACATGAATATAAAACTATGATAAGGCTTCTTTACCTATCCCTTGTTGTGAATTGTGATCCAAATCCACTGATTACAAGGGTTTTAAGAGATTTGTAATATTTCATACACGGAAATTGTTAAACATTAAAGTTACAAAAATCTTAAGTGATATTATAAAGAAGAAGGAGTTGATATATTGATATTTATTTATTTATTATTTTGAAAGCAACACTTTTACAGATTTGTGCTACCAACTAGAAATTTAGAGGTAGCTATAATAGTTTCCATACGCCTGCTACGAACGGATTTTCCGGAATATTTCAAATATTACTATCGACTTTCATTACAATACGTTGTTATTAGGTTTAGTTTTACCTGTGGTTTTACGTTAAAATATAGCACTATTCTTTATTATTTGATTACTTCAGTTGTTTCCCCTATGAAAAAGATTCAATACGTAATTTAATTCGTTAGAGCAGGACAGTTATACTTAAATTGGAATACACAGGAGGACTACAATAGGGCATACACATCTTATCTCACGCAACATCGTACAAAGTTCACCTGTCTCTTGTAAATTATTATGCCCTAGTACTTCGTGGGTGCAAAGTCCGCTTTTGTTCAACATGTTTGTTCGTTCGTCACTTCCCTTGTTTTTAAACTTTAACGGATGAGGTTTTACTACAATAGCTAAGAAATGTATGAAATAAAATGATACAACCTAACTAACTAATTATAATTATAATTAATGTAGTCACTTAGTTAGAAATTTGTTAATAGTCGTGAAAAACAGAAGAGCAACAGGACTTTTTTTAAACAAAATTATCACGAAAAAATATACAACATTGAAAATATATGAAAAGCAACATAAAACAAAAATGAAAGCGTGTGTGCCGAACACACGTGTCAGAAGTGAAACTTCTTTGGCAAGATTTAAAGTTACCAAACTTCGCATTACTCTATGACGTGACGGTATTGCCATGACGCGATCTTGAAATTTTACTCCCAAAGCACATAAAGAAGTTTCAGAAGTTTCAAATATCGCTCAAGATACAACCACAGTATTACAATATTATTTCCTAGGAAATATGGTAATACTGTGAATTGTGATACAACTATGTAAATCGTAACTCGTAAGATAATTTAGCATACAACTTTTGTCCTATTTCAATAACCGAGTCATAATATTTCGTATTGTTTACCAAAAATTCGCGGACCGATAGTTATGCAATCACCAATCATTCTATTGCGCACTACAGACACCTCTTACATTCGCTGCTATCCTGGTATAATGGGTGTCGTCCGGTGGCCATTGGAATTTGTAACCTTGGGCATTGTTGGGGTCTATGATTGATACCAGAGGGTTCATGTGTTCCCAATTTAGTTCTAGAAGATGCATCGCTTGTTGAATGTACGAATATAAAATTGAAATTGAACGTCATTGGATGTTGTTATTGTCGAGTAATCAGGGAGTGAGAGACGTTTAATCAATTTGTGTGTGACACATGGCCAACTAATAAAATCAGGCATCTCATTCATAGCCTAGGCTCTTGATTAAAATTTATTCCATTGACTGATATCCATTATATAAGTTACTAGCTGTGCCCCGCGCAGCATTTTTGTGAATTTTAGGGACATGAAACCTACACGATAACTTACACACGAATGTTTTCCTAAGCAAAGTGAATCATAAAACAGATATAATATGGGCACATAATATGGGGCATTTATTAATAAGTAGATTTGTCGAAAACATTTAAAATTCCGGACGAATACAGGGGGCCCCTGCTATTTTTTAGCATCCCCTTTACACCCCTAATGCGTTACCAGGTTACCAGAAATATTTAGGAGTTAGTGGCCCTTATAATGTATGTGATTAGTTACGTAACAACGATTGTATCCCTTATTGAATGACAAGGCTAATTGATTGCATGCATCATGATTACATAATGATACAATGTAGCTAGTTTAAATTGTGAATTGACACATATACAGGTAATTATTATAGCTCACCCGACAATAATACATCATTTGTTATGGTTAGTTATGTATACAAACTTTTTTTTAATTATTATGATTACAATCAAAATTAAATCAAAACTTGATTCATAAATTGTTAGTAGCGGCACATTGTCTCGAAACAGTGCAGTGTCTTCGTTCATGTTTTCAACCTTCTGCGAATTTCTGGTTGCCTTGCTTTTGGTACTATAATTGAACTGAAAATATAAAAGGAAAGACTTAAAATTTTCTGGACATTTTTTTAAATAATATCTCTCAAAATGGTACTTATTTAAATTTTTCGGTTAATCATGTAAACCTCAATAATGGTGCACAATACACTAAAATATATCAATAAATTGTGCCATCAACACATTTTTAGATGAACAAACTTTACTTTTATCCTGACTACGCGACGTTTCATACTTTTTTTTTATAAAGTACTAGTGGTCTGCCCCGGCTTCGCCCGTGGTACCTACATGTTTAAACTATCCTATCTCTCAAGTTGGATCGAACTGCACATGGTGTGCGAAATTTATTATAATCGGTTAAGTGGTTTAGGAATCCATTGAGGACAAACATTGTGACACGAGATTTGATTTGTGCTTACATACCCCTTTTTACAGAGGTCTCCGTGTCCTCCTAGCCACAATGTTCAGGATCTGGGTATGGGAGAAATGCGGTACCACCGTGGTCAGCCGCTGGGAGAAGGTGGCCAAGATGTCGCCCAATAAGAAAGCTTTTGTTATGGACGATCGGGCTATTACTTTCCGTGAGGTTAGTTTTAAAATAATAGAGCTATTTCTAAAGGCTTGATTTTGCAAATGCAAAAGCTAAGCTAAGCGAATTAATGTAAAAGGAGATAAAAAAGTTTTAGAGAAATTAAATAGTTGATAAAAATATTATTTATTATTTGGGATATAATCGTAATTGTATGTTATTGAAAAAACTTACAACGTACACCACATTCGAATGTATTTACTTACGAAATTGATAATTTGGCATTGTGTTTGAGTTCAATTATGTCATACTCTTTCAACGAAAATTAACACCACCAAATTAAGCAATAGGTGTAAATTTAGTGGTGTTAACAAGCTGATCAGTTCTGAACTTTACAGGGTAATGAACTAAGTAACCGTATAGCCTGGTACTTCAAGCGCCAAGGCTTCAAGCGGGGGGAGGTTATAGCCCTTTTCATGGAAACCCAACCAGAGTATGTCTTCCTCTGGCTTGGACTAGCAAAGTTAAGAGTAACTACAGCATTGGTGAATACCAATTTAAGAGGGGCTCAGTTGATTTATTGTTTGCGGATCGCTGGGTGTAAAGCTGTCGTGTTTGGGGATGAAATGGCTGATGGTAAGAATCTATTTAGCGATCGTATGATTAGAACCTACATTGTAGTTATTGAAACCACAGAATACATAATAGTAGCTAAACGCTACAGAACGGACACTCTCCGCCTCCCGCCAAAATTAAACTTACCATCTATCAAATTGACTTAAAGTAATTTTATTATTTTGGATTTGTGATTATCGTTTTTCGTAGAAAATGGTTAGATATTGTGCTGTTTACGGATGTATTTCATCAGAAAAACGCGAATTTTTTTTTACGCTATTCACAAATGTGCCAACCATAAAGCGTTAACACACACATTTGCAGTGTGACTGTCAAAACGATCATTTTGTATGGAGTGTCCGGATCATTTTGTATGGAGTGTGATTGAAACCTTACACGTTACTGCGAAGGTATTAACACACTATTTACATTGTATAGTTCGGGCATTCAGTTCATAACACATTTAGCGTTATTAATAACTAGCTGCGCTTCTCGGTTTCACCCGCGTGGCTCCGCTCTTGTTGGTCTTAGCGTAATAATATATAGCCTATAGCCTTCCTCGATAAATGGGCTATCTAACACTGAAAGAATTTTTCAAATCGGACCAGTAGTTCCTGAGATTAGCGCGTTCAAACAAACAAAAAAACTCTTCAGCTTTATAATATTACCTCTAGTATAGATTTGTGATTAATATCTTGTATGTATTTTTATCTGTAACTAAATTTATTAAATCAAAGTCAAGTTTACTGGCAGGATACTGGTTGCGGTTATTACCAACCGGTTTTACGTAGGTATTGCAAGGTTCATATTTCTGGTACAAATGCATCCTTTGAGAATAACGCACCACATCTTTCAAACATATTTCAACTGATAAGGGTAAACTTGCTACAATAAGAGAAGAACATAATATTTGCTATGAGAATAAGTTTTCGCAAAATTATATGAACGTTAGAGTTTGGAGCAAATCCTACTACTATTATAAAGGCGAAAGTTTGTATGGATGTATGGATGTTTGTTACTCTTTCACGTAAAAACTACTGAACCGATTACAATGAAATTTAGCACAGATATAGAGAGTAACTTGGATTAACACATAGGATAGGTTTAATCCCGGAAATCTCACGGGAACGGGAACTATGCGGATTTTTCTTTGAAAACGCGGGCGAAGCCGCGGGCGGAAAGCTAGTAAATAAATAATTTGACACATTATTATTATCTACTATTTAAATCAAAGTGACCCAGGCTCCTAAGATAGTAAGAACAACAATCAAATAATCAAATAACAATCAAGCTTTTGCTTATTCTTATCCGTTATCATCGTTATCCTTATCACCGGTACTCACTGAAAACCAGTGTTACAGAAACACTCTGTAACTTTTGCTGACGTGGGGACCGTTTTGGCATCACACTAATTTTATCTATTTTTTAATTTTAATTTTATTTTGTATTTCCTCTTTTTGTTTGTTTTTATATAATTACCTTATTTCTGTATAATGTGGTGCCAAATAAATGAGTTTGAGTTTGAGTTTGAGTTTGAGTATTCTGATGTCACAATGTTTCTACGTCGATCCTTTATCAGCACAGGATACATAGGATCCTTTAACTTATTGGACGTAATTGGATAACAGGCGGTTTGACTGCCAAGGGCACCCCTAGATTTGGTTCAATTGATCTATATGGGGCGAACGGGCATCTAAAATTTAACTGCTTCATTGAGATGTTTAGTACATTTGACATCAATAACAACTAACAAGTGTGGGTAAAGGACAATACTGCAATGTTTATTTTCACTTATGGATATGGTATTTTGACATAAATTCTATATTAATGGGACACTTTCTCATATAGCATTATTGGTAGTTGTGGACGAAAAATGCCAGTTAGAATGTTAAATTTATTTTCATATCTCTGGATATCATCATTTATATAATTTGGCTTGCAACGAAGCTGTTAATTTATTATTTATTCAAACTTTATCATTGACCTGTATTTTTTTGTTTCTATTTGCATCATTCTTTAATAACACACTATCGTTTATCATGTTCTACGAGGTAGCGTTTGTAAATATTGATATTGTTTTTTTTAACGAATGACGATTCAGAAGCGCTTCCAATTGTATTTTTAAATGAATTTAAGATTCATACGAAGACTAGCCGCTCCGCGCGGTTTCACCCCCGTGGCTCCTCTCTTGTTAGTCGTAGCACAGATTAGAGAATAGTTACTTCGTAACAGATACATCACTCCCATACAAAAGCTAAAATACCTACGCTATATTTACCTACAAAATGCGTCGCAACTCGGCTGCAGTAAGAAATGTACTCTACGAACACGCACCGAGAAGTGAGTTTCCCGCGCACGCCGCGTGATTGCGTCATCAAACGAAAACTTTAGGGTTGTACCGAGCGCGTAAATTAAACACAGAGTTGCTGAAACACTTAATTTTTTATTGTTAATTATATTTGTTACATTATACAATAAAAAAAATGAAATCTTATTGATAGTAAGTAGTTGTTTCCTTCGGTTTCACCCGCGTGGACCCGCTATATGTGTCTCGTGGATAAAAAGTAGCCTGGTAGGTTTGTGAGTTTCTTTGACTCCGTACTCCGAACTCCCGACACCCGTCCACATCGCAATAACCGGGCATCTTGGTAGCGAGCGCGGGAAACGTGACGCGGGTGCGCAGTCTCGCGTGTGCCAACCAACTGCCGCTTGGGTCGGTACCGACCTACTGTGCGGTAGGCGCTTATAGCGCGACCTTGAGCGAGTGACGGGGGCCTGGTCGTAGCGTGATGATTTATAGCCTATAGCCTTCCTCGATAAATAAGCTATCTAACACCGTAAGAATTTTTCAAATCGGACCAGTAGTTCTCGAGATTAGCGCGTTCAAACAAACAAACAAACAAACTCTTCAACGCATTTATACGCAGATATAATTAAATACTAATTTATCATTTATTTTTCCAGCAATAAAATCAATTCAGCATGAAATACCGGACATACCTCTATTCCAATTTAATTCCCCGGATAGAGAAAATGCACCCATAGTCCAGGATACTATACCATTATCTTCAGAACTCACAGAAATGTCCACAGAAACTTATATAGACCCTGAACCAGCTAAACCTAGGGATACTCTGCTGTATATTTATACAAGTGGAACTACTGGGTTTCCCAAGGCAGCGATAATCACGAATATAAGGTAGGATTATATTAGTATGGCTTTACAAATTACATGCCTTTATGGTTTTTTTTTAAATTATGCTTATAAAGCTATGTAAACTTTGTAAGACTAATAGTTTTTATTTCTAGCATAAAGCAGCAGGAGAAATAGGAATAGTGTAGATTTTTTTAAATTTTAGAACTTGGTACCTAATTGATATTTTAAATTATTTAATTATGAACTGAAGAAGAGTTTATCGCTTAAATTGAACCTACCCATTAAATTCATTCAATTTTGATGTATTTTCTTTTAGATACCTCCTAATTCCACTAGGAGTACATAACTCCGCATGGCTCTCGTCTTCCAAAGAGATATACGATCCAATCTGCCCTTACACCATAAAGCTGGTGGAGTAACCCAATAAAATCATTAATATTACAAGCAATTTACCATTTTTTTTTTGTTTTGCTAAATATGACTGATGACAGATAGCCAGGAAGCAAATTATGCTTTATAAATAACAAAATAATTTGGAAAATCCAAAAGTGCACGCCTCATAATTTTTTTTAATAATTATTTATTAATTATTATTTTTGTTTATTTAATAACAATTAAACCACATCGAAT
>CAJQZN010042527.1:0-71609 GCA_907164685.1 Colias eurytheme | reverse complement strand
AAAAAAAAAATACGTGAGGCACTCGGGGACTGCCGCGGTAAAGCTATTGCATGCTATGCCTTCAAGCCACACCTCCGCGCCCGTCGGAGTGGGGAGCGTGAGGTTTTTCGTTACGGAATTTCTGGATTCGGTCCCCGCGCTCAAGGCCCGCGATAGAAGCTATGCAATAGCTTAAAAAAATTGTATGAAATACTATCACAATAGTAAGTATTTATTACATATTCTCTATCTATACTAATATTATAATGAGGTAGGAATTGTATGTAAGGTTGTTTGTAACGAGTTGTCTCAAAAAGTACTAGAAGGATACCATAACCAGATATGATAGTACTGACAGTAATGTAGATTGTAGCATAAACATCAGAATAACACATGAGCTACCTATAGAAATACTTGATCTTGCCCGGGTTCGTACTCGGGTAAAACCGCGCGGCACAGTTACATTACGATAACTTTGTTTTCAGTAAGGTTTTCAGAAAGACAATTTGTGACTAATGTTTTCATCGAAGTCATGTAGACTGAGTCATGGTAAACAAATATACAAACAACCGTATCGTATGATTAAAATGTAGACTTCAGAGTATTCAGTATTCACAAATTATAGCCAATAAATGGATTGAAAATACTATTTATTCAATCTAATTTCTTATGAAGATTCGTACACTTTACGCTTTAGCGAGCCTTAAATAAATATATGCAGAATAATCAAAACTTTAAGTTTGTTTGGTTGAACGAATGAACGCGCTAATCTCAGAAACTACGATTCCGATTTGAACGATTCTTTCAGTGTTAGATAGCCCATTTATTGATGAAGACTATGGCTATAAATCATCACGTTAAGACCAATAAGAGCGGGGCAATGTGGGTAAAAGCAGATCACAGCATACTCATGTAAAAGTTAAAACCAACACAAAAATATACTACAGAATATACAATTAAGCTGAAGAATAGTTGTTAAGATCTAATTGTTATAATTTTTATGTGTACTCTGTTGGTATGTCTAAATAAATAAATAAATAAATAAATTAAGGAAGGAATGAAACTTACAAACTGAAGAAGCAATAACTCGTCGTACTGAGCCCCGCCATCGTTTTGACGCTGTTCTTTCAATGCGATTTCTGTAACATAAAATAATAATTATCCGACTAAGAAGAAGAAGAAGAAGGAGGTTTATGTTTTTCGATATAATATGTAATTCAAACCACTGGACGTAAATTCAGACAGGGGAAATTAACTGGTTTGTCTATATATTATTTAGTAATGGGTAGAATAATATTAAAAAGGATTTTAATAAATTTCACCAGCATAGAGATTTTTCTCAAGACATTTTAATACTTTGAATAAATTCTTATTTATAAAGAAAGAAACATGTTAGGCAAGAAATTATTTTCATGTTTTATAGGTCACAGCAATTAAAACGTGTAGGATTTATTTCAATAGAGCTACATAAATACTGAGGAATTGGCAGAAACCTAAAAGCCTTGTAGCACTAATTGAATTACGGAAACTATACGTTCTGGGACAATTTTACCACAAATAAAGACAAACAACACTGCAAGCTATCTTTTACGTAAAGTTATCTTCAACGTTAGATACTGAAATAGGTTTTTATGTAAGACTTCGCCCGTGGTAGATTACATAAGAACCATCCTCCATCATGGAGCATCAACCATACTTCAAGGAATATTATAAAAAGAATTAACGAAATCGGTTCAGCTGTTCTCGAGTTATGCGCTTACCAACACATTTTGCGATTCATTTTTGAATTGTTATACTATAGATTCTAAAGATTAGCAGCCGTACAAATAAAAACTTGCTTATTCAAACCTTATGCAATGCATAGATATGATAAGAATAAATAAAGAATAAGGATGTCATAATTTCTTACAAATAAATTTGGAATAACGTCGATGTAACTATGCTCACGCTATGCAATAGGCGCGAAGCGGCAACGTCGCAATTCATTCACAAAATTATGAAAAACATTGAAATTGTCTACGGTTATGCCTTGGTGCTGTCATTTTGACGCTCGTTTGACTTCGTCGAATTTGTTGTGAAGTTTCATCATACGATGTTCTGTTTATTTATTTTTTAAATATTCATTGGAAATAATTTAAATATATCATTAAATATGCAAGCAAATGATAGATAACGCTATCCAATATCTGGAGAACAGAAGATAAACCCACCTTGAATAGAGAAAGTCCAAATAACTGGTAATCAAAACATACAACTCCAGGCTTAGAAGATTTATATTTTCAATGAAAGTGTATATTATTGTGATAAGTTTAGAAATAAGTTTTATGTATGTATGGTTTGGCGCATGTTGTAAATAAATAAATCATTATAAATATCAAAAGGGTTTTTCATAATTTCGTATATTTTGACATTTCATACAAAATTTTCCATTTCAATAGGTACGTAATGAAATTATTAATTTGCTCAACTTTTTCTACTTGTCGTATTATTCTCATTGCTATTATCTCAAATTTAGATTGAAAATTGCTTCTAAAACTTGTAAAACACAGCACAATGTACTAAAAGATATGTTATAACTCGGTTATGTCAGACTTATACTAGGGTAGTTTGGGGGGTAATGTTACTCGCGTCCGTAGGCTTTAACTCTAGAGACCCTACACGTGCTCCCCGGGTAGTGCCAAATGAGTAACCGAATTATACTGGTGGAAGACAATTTGTCCCGGCTAGTCACCACCCATCTGTCAAAGCCATGCCGCCAAACGCTCGCCGTGTTCCGGGATGATGGCAGATGAAGCCCCTTGTAATTGAGTAAAATAGGTATGAACAGTTGCTTTGCATTAGAGAACCGAATCTGCCGCCTTTGTGTTGTTGTCCTGAATATCCTAGTCTTGGAGGCTAGCGGGATCCGAAGAAACGGTTCACCGCTGGCCGACCGCAGGTTGTAGGGGGCCCAAGTAACGAATTAGCCAGTCGTGAAAGGCTGCCCCGCCGCCTGTGCATAATCCTGGATTGGCTCCAACGTGCCGATTGGCGATCGGAAGAGAGGACCCGTTGGCAAAATTCAGGGGGTTTCGGGCGTCCCCGCAGTCTCCAGGCTAGGTTTATTTTTTGGGTATAGACATGTTGGTGATAGGTGGTTCCATATGCATAGCCTCGTTCAACTTCTATTTTTGCTCCCTACCAAATCACTCTAAACTTATAAATAAGATGAAAAAGTTGCATAAAGGAAATCGGTATTCACAGCGGCTGCACTTCCTCTCTCTTAAGGTGCACCTCTCCAATATTCGAGGCTTGCACTCTAATCTCACACCGGTCCACCATCATCTTGAGACTGAAAAGCCGCACCTTTTATTCCTAACAGAGACGCAAATCCGATGTCCTGATGACACGTCATATCTCGGGTACCCTGGTTACTTGCTTGAACATAACTTTCATCCGAAAGCTGGTACCTGTGTATATGTTCGTGATGACATCTGCACTCTGCGACTCCGCGACCTTGAAGAGCCAAGTTTCTCTGTGTTGTGGATCATGGCTGATACGGGTATGGACATAATAGTTTATGCTTGTGTATACCGTTCGCACAAAGGTGATCATGAGACTACGAGACTTTTTAATTATCTCAGTGAAGTATCAGATGTGGTACAAACTAGATATCCGAGCGCTGAACTTGTCTTTCTGGGGGATTTTAATGCCTGCCATTCTGAATGGTTATTCCCGTTCCAAAAGACAGACCATGCTGGGAAAGAGGCCTATAATTTTGCAACTTCTTTAAACCTTTCTCAGCTGGTTGATGATGCAACTCGTGTTCCAGACATTGACGGCCATACTGCCAACTGTCTCGACCTTTTGCTAACCACTGAGCCAGACCGCCACGTGATCTCTATCTCCGCTCCACTGGGGACATCTGATCATTGTCTGGTGAAGTCTCTGTCATCATTCACTCCTCCAGATCAATCGTTGAAGGGAACCAGGAGAGTATGGCGCTATAAATCAGCGGACTGGGATGAGATGCGGCATTTTTTTGCATCTTATCCTTGGCTACAAGTGTGCTTCTCTACCGCAGACCCATCGAGCTGTGCGGATAATGTTGTTGATGTGATCCAACAGGCTATGGAATATTTTATACCCTTTACTGATATTCGCATCAACGACAAAGCTAGACCTTGGTTCAATGCCCAATGCAAAGCCGCATTGGCTAATAAGCAAGCTGCTTTCCAAGCCTGGGTCGACGCTCGAATTCGTAAAGCTCATGATATTCGCGATAAAAAGAAAGCCTTTAACAAAGCCTCTAAAGCCTGCAAGAAGATGCAAAGGAAAGCTCGTTTCGCTCATGTGCGGCATATTGGAAGCAAGCTTGCTTCTTATCCCGCAGGAAGCAAAGCTTTTTGGTCCTTAGCCAAAGCGGTTGAGTCGAACTTTTGTCGACCCACTCTACCTCCGTTGCTGAGACCCGATGGTTCATTGGCCCACAATGCAAAAGACAAGGCGGATGTATTTGCTCAACTGTTTGCCAACAATTCTCGTCTTGATCCACCTAATAATATCGACCCACCGACTCTTCAACACTGTGGCGTTCATATGCCTGACATCCGCATCACAAACAAGGAAGTCCTTAAAACGTTGCTTAACCTTGACGAGAATAAAGCCAATGGACCCGATGGGATACCAGCCGTTGTCTTAAAAACCTGCGCCCCTGAACTTTCTCCTATTCTAACACGTTTGTTTCGCCTCTCGTTGAAGACTGGAATTGTTCCTAAGAGTTGGAAGTTTGCTAACGTTCAACCCGTTCCTAAGAAGGGCAGTCGGTCAGATCCTACTAACTATCGTCTGATTTCAATAACCTCCATACTCTGCAAGACTATGGAGCGTATATTGAACAATCGGCTCCTCATGCACCTTGAAACCAACGACCTGCTGAATGACCGCCAATACGGCTTTCGACGTAATAGATCAACTGGCGATCTTTTGGTGCATGTGACTCATCTTTTAGGAGAAGCCGTTGAGGAATTCGGGGAGGCCCTTGCGGTCTCTTTGGATATCTCAAAGGCTTTCGATAGGGTTTGGCACGATAGCCTCTTAAACAAGCTCCCCTCTTATGGAATTCCAAGGACCTTTGCACTTGGATCGCTGATTTCCTGCGGGACCGGTCTATACGAGTTGTTGTTGACGGATGCTCCTCCGAGCCAATGTCGATTAATGCCGGCGTTCCGCAGGGGTCCGTTCTCTCGGCAACACTGTTTCTTCTGCACATTAACGACATGATTGCTCCCAACATGTTTAGTTATGCAGATGACAGCACTATTGTCGAGAGATATAAATCCAGTGCCCGTACTTCAAAGGTTGAAATTGAATGTCTTCGGGAGGAAATGATCGATCGCTTAAACCTTACACTTCAGGCTGTGTCCGATTGGGGCGATGCCAATCTTGTTGGGTTTAATGCAGCGAAAACTCAAGCGTGTTTGTTTTCCGCAAAACGGAGTTCTATTTCAACTACTCCGACCTTCCGAAATGTGCCACTAGTAATAGCCGACTGTCTGGAGTTGCTTGGTGTCTCCCTTTCGTCTACACTCAACTTTGGGCAGTTTATTGAATCCAAGGCCCATCTAGCCGCAAAAAAGCTCGGAATTCTGAACAAGGTCAAGCAGTACTTCACACCGAGACAGCTTCTTAACCTTTACCAAGCTCAAGTCCGTTCGTGTGTGGAGTACTGCAGTCACTTGTGGGCTGGCGCCGCTAAATGCCACCTAGGGGCTTTGGATTCAATTGAAAGACGTGCCAAACGTATCATCAACAACCCTTCCTTAGTTGAAGCTCGGCTCTTGAGTCTTGAGCATCGTCGTGAGGTGGCATGTCTTTCGGTGTTCTACAGATTGCATTTCGGAGAATGTGCGTATGGATTACACAATTTAATTCCTCCATCTCCATTTCATAATCGTACCTCGAGGCGCTCCGAAGGATATCATCCTTTTATTGTGGATATCCCCAATATTCGAACTCGCCGCTTCGAGTCTTCCTTCATCATAAAAACAGCTAAGCAATGGAATTCACTCCCTAACACCATTTTTCCTAAACAATACAACTTGGACCTCTTCAAAGCCAGGGTGAATAGGCTCCTTCTAGGCAGACGTGCAACCAAGTAGGCCACATCACCGCTTCCCATCAGGTGGGATTGTGGCCAAACCTCTGCCTATTGTTAATAAAAAAAAAAAAAAAAAAAGGGTGGTAGCCGTAATAAGGACGGAATAGCATTAGTATGAATACTTATTACGAAGTTATACTAGGTTACATTTATTTCGTGTTTATTTGTATGATTTTTCCTTATTCTTAGTTTATTCTTTGCATAAAATGTTATAACTCGTTTATTTGTACGGCTGTAAATGTCAAAGGAAATTCATATGGCAATAAGATGTTTTGCCGCGGTAAATAAAATAATATAACACTCAAATCTATTTATCTCTCTACACAAAAATCATACAATATATTCTCTCCTTTACAAAGTGAAACAAACAAACACACTTTCGTATAATTTAATTAATATTAGTTATAATTTCCAGGGTACAAACATTCCCATCAATTTCTATCCCATTTTTCATTCCTCAAGTTGTGTTTTATGACAATAAAATGTTAATAATAATAGTTAAAAAAAACTAAAAAACACGCTTTTAGTTCGGTTTTCTATAAAAAGCGTGTTTTTTATTTTTTTTAAACTATTATTTATTTTATCAAATTAGTGTATTGTCATCGGTCCTCAATAAATCTACAAAGTTTGAACGAAATCTGGCCGTTTAAAGTGGGTCAAAATCGCGCCCAAAGAAGTCGGTTACAAACATACAAACATACAGGTGAAGCTAATATAAAGCGTGTAAAAAGTAGTCTATGTCCATTTTCAATGTCTCGTCTATTTCATTCCAATTTCTCTCTATAAATAACTAAAAATCAATGTTATTTTACTGATAATATCATTCCCACAAATATCAAATTTAAGACGTTTATCGATTATTTAGTTTTCGTAAAAGCTGAGAAGTGGAAAGATATTATTATTACGCTATGAAATATTTTACAGTAAATTATTGTTCAAAGGCGATATTTGACGCTCATTATAATTATTTATTATGCTCTACCACAGCTCTACTAGCAAAGATAGTCTCATTTAAGCTATAGGATTATAATATTAAGTTTTATATTAGTGTATGAATTATAAGATCATTCAATTCACGAAGTACTTACCTAAATGAATAAATAATATAAAAAAATTGTATAATTTTGTACCCGGACGATGCCGGGGGCAAAAGCTCGTACATTATATTTATTTCAATTCTTCCTCATTTATGAGTACCTAGTACTTTAAACGCGTGAAAGGCAAAGCTTTATCCATATTCACCAAAAAGCCTCATTACGCCGAAAAAAATATTAACGAAGACTACAGAAATGAACTCCATTTTCGTGAAAAAACCGCTTTCACGATGATTTCGGATAATAATCGTGACCGCAAAGTGGATCTATTGATTCAGAAACTGTGCAATCGACTGTGACATTAAAAGCTTTTGAAATAGAGCTGTGATTGGCGTGGAGATTAATGTCGTGGTAAATTATTGTTTTGCTTGGGTAGGTAGGTACTTTTTTATTGGATATTTCCATAGAGTTACTTCTATTATTTAACTTATCGATTATTATATTTAAATTGTGATAAAAAAAATTATTGGCATTCGTGATAAAGACGACTGAGTTTTAATGTAGTGTGGTAAAGTTTTGTAGATACTATTTCTTTATTTTTATTTGTTTTTCTTTTATTTACGTTAAACATAGACCAAGTTTTTATTTTGCTCGTACTATTAAATAAATTATATCATCGAAGTTAAAATAACTAGGGTAATGTTGATTTGATTATATGACGTGTTCAAATCCATTGGGAAATTCATGCGTTATATGATTACTTAATGATATTTAATATACTATGTTATACAATTATTAGTCTGGATATACTTTCGTGATAGTTATTCTATCTGTCACGTTTTTAAACTTAAAAAACTGAATA
Organism: Colias eurytheme; assembly: GCA_907164685.1. Classification (NCBI taxonomy): domain Eukaryota; kingdom Metazoa; phylum Arthropoda; class Insecta; order Lepidoptera; family Pieridae; genus Colias; species Colias eurytheme. The sequence continues at coordinate 63,595 of CAJQZN010042527.1, read as the reverse complement.
CATTTCGTAAAAGATATATCTGCTGAATTAAGGATTTGGTTAGTTTGGTGATGGCAGATGAAAACTTATATAGGGAATTTTGTTTCCCAATCTTATACTAGGTAGAAAGAGGTAAAAAAAAATTGTAGAGCAAAGATTTTCGATTTCTTTGTAACAATTAAAATCAAATAATACTCGACCAATTGTAAAAGTAATTTTACCATTCTAAAGTTTCATCATTACGGTTCAGGTTCATTTCTGTTCATTGGTTCATTTCAGTAACAGGCATTTTTTTATACCGGACGAAGGTAGGACGAGTGGCTAGTAATATTTAACCATTTATCTATGAGAGAGCAAATCAATATCGTTTAAATAATCTATGAAGATACGGCACAAGAAAAACGATCAGAAAAATCAATACGATAAATGCTGTTTTATTTTTAACCTTAACAAATTACCTTCAAAAAAGGTTAAATTTTCATACATTATTTCAAGTTTCAAGGTAGAATTTATCGTTCCGCTTTTAGGTTAGGTACACTGAATAATATATTAGAGAAATACCGTCATAGACAACACGTGTGTCTAATTCTATTTTAGGGTTATTTTCGTATATTGGTAAAGTTTCATAATTCTTTGGTTCTTTTGTTTATATTTTGGGATGGAAGGATGGATAAGTTTTCGCTATCTTGGAAATGGATTTGCGAAAGAAGTTTTACGATTTGTATTTATTATTAATTGTATTATGAAATTAGTTTTACAATCTATGATCATAATAAGACCATAATATACTTATTTAATTATACCAGGTGCTTCTTTTAATTTAAAATTTCATGTTCGAGAAAGATACACGAAGAAAACTAAACTAAAGCAAGTTTAAAATAATTATAATAATCATCATGTTCATACTTTGTTAAAAAAAATATTTTGAAAAAATTAATTTGTACCAAAAAATAATTGATACATATAATACAAAAACCGAAACGTTTATCTAATTAAATTCTTCCATCACCACTTGTTTTCATTCCAGAATATTCTTTATACCTAGTTGGTCACTTCATGTAATATTAATGAGGTGGAATGCTAATTCTGTGCAATTCTTCCGCTAGGCGACGCCATGTTGTGTGGTCAGGGTGAATTCATGGAGCATTATGTTTAACCTACATTTTTATAGAACTTTATTGTTATGTGATATGGAAAATTGATAGGGTTTTAAATAGAAAATTGTTAACTAATATATTTTTTAATATACAAAATCAATAAAAAAATGTGTGTGTGTACTAGTGTACCTACACACGTAAGAAGTGAAACTTCTTTATGACCTAATTTTTCAAAAAAATAATTTACTATATGCAACTTTACAGAAATACGTCGAATCACGCGTGGTAGGGATAAGAAAAAGATGGCGCGTAACGGAAAAATGTCACGCGTAACGAAAAAATGTTACACTAAATTTTTTTCCAACCCCGATAAAGAAGTTTCTCCTCAAAAAAACAAAAATACACGCACTTTAGCTGATATTTTTAAAAATATCATCATCATAATTATCATTCCAGCCTTTCAGGACGTCCACTGCAGGACATAGGCCTCCCCCAAAGATAAGCTAATTATATTATTGTATTGTCATTGATCATTGATAAGTGGATAAAGGAATGACCAGAGATAAACATACTTTTTTATGAAAAAAAAAATGTAAAAGAAAGTAGACCATTTTTTTTTGTAGACAAATAATTGAGACAATTTTAAGCATAACGTTTTTCAATAACAGTGGTATATTTCAGCTTAAACACAGGTAAAACCGAGATACATATTTTTTTTTAATTAAAAGTTAAAATACCTTGTTAAAATTAGTAAGAACTCAGTATAATAGTTATTATGAACTCAGTATAATAGTTAAGCAGCCTGTAGCAACTATTAAGTTGTCTGTGATAATATTATTATATTATTATGATATTATTACAAACCAGTTGCAGGGCAGATTATCAGTTTTATACGACTTATAATATCAGGACATTTATCATTTCTTTACAATGTGAGCAAAATCAGCCTTCTTAAAATGTTTCCCGCTACTATTTTCAAGTGAAATCTTTTCCCTTGTAAAAGGGACTTGACACATCGTTAATTTGACAGACAAAATGGCGGGCCAATTTCTTATCTGTGGAAGGAGATTCGAGTTTAGAAAAATATAATCTGTATTCGTGTTTCATATGAATAGCATAATTTGAATTTGTACAATTCTTATCAACTTGTTCATTAAGTAAAAGAAAATTACGTATGTAGGTATATAAATTTCATATATTTATTTACTCAATAAAACCATTTATATTATTACCTAGATATAGTTTACTCAATGCATTATGATGATCTCTTATCTAAAATACAACATATTTCTAATAGACGCTTTTCTTCTTACTGTTCATATTTTACTTTGCGTTTAAAAATTTGCAATTAAATGCAATAAAACTCTTAAAATAAATTGCTAACATTGCCATGTTATATATAACTGTAACATTTAGTCATAAGTCATGTTAACATTATGTAACTTCTAGCAAGGTAAGGTGGATAGCAGATAGAATGTACATTTCATTAGATTACGTCTCATGCAATGATAAGCATAATGCTTAACAATATAGCGATGCTGGATAATAGCTTGTAGTAAAGGTTTATAAAAATGTATTGTAAGGACTCGGTGTGCTATAATAGTTTGCCGAAAACTCAAAACTCAAAATACACGAAGAAAAAACCTTTACATATACAGACCAACACATAATCATGACCTGACCATACATGTTAAAGCGTTGTTGTATTACGTATTGAAATACTGATATAATACTTTTTAGACATCTTGACTCGACCAAGGTCGGTACAAGGAATGACTCGCAACTGCAGACGACCGTTATTTATAGGACGATTATTCGAGTGGCGTGACTGTGTGAGTCAGCGCAGGTGTTATTTGTGTTGTTTTGATCGTTATTTTGAATATAACTTGTAATATTATTATTATCTGATAATTAAATGATTATTAATACTTTTATCCATTTGATTTAGGGATGTAACGATACCGATACCGATACCGATATATCGGCCGATATATCGGCTTGCCGATATATCGGTATCGCCGATAATAAATCAACCGATACCGATATTTTTTTATTAAATTCTTTCTTTTCTTTTATGTTTTTGCATTGTATTCATTCATATTGTTTTATTTCTGTTTCTGTAATAGTGTTAAGGAAGAGCGGAACCTCCTGACACAAGCATTTTATTTGCTTACTAGGAGTGTTCCAATCACAAATTTGTTTATGTAAAGGAAAGAAATAAATAATTTTGAATTTTTTTAATTTTTAACGTGATAACGTTTTTAAAATCGTTTTAGTCGGGTGACATGTTCATAAACTTGTGTCACACCAAAACCTCACGAGCGCGATCGCAGGTATAACGAGAGAGAGACGGACCGATCTCCCGTTTCATCTCACCATCACCATCATCATTCATCAGCGCTGCCACTGCATTATGTTATCACGTAAACATCTCGATCGTAAACCTACTTTACAAACAACCAATTTTTTTGATATCAAATAATTCAAAAATCCGCGCCCAATGAACGATGCGGGAGGCCGCCCGCGCGTGCGCACTTTGTTTTCTGAAAAAACTCTACCAATTATAGTAAACTTTTATTAGGTACTGATTGTATGTGTATTACTTAAAGTTTAACTGACTTCGTAAAATAATAATACTAAAATAAATGGTTTTGTTGTTCTTTGATTTGGCATTTTTATTTAAAAGAATACGATTAACAGTTGTCTCTGTTAAATGTTGGTAACTTTTTATGCATAATTCACTATTTATTTTTCTACCAAGCCATCGATATCGGTATCGGTATCGGTATCGCCGATACATTACTACAAATATCGGTATCGGTATCGTATCGGCAAAATCATGTATCGTTACATCCCTAATTTGATTATTATTAAAATAATTAATTAAGTTCATCAATTGATTTACTTTTAAAATATAATTTCATCTTTAAATTAAACGCGCTAACACGGCCATTCTGAAAAAAGCTCGTGCTCTGAGCGGTAATTCAAAACTCAAAATATCAATGATATAATTCACTTCAGCTGGTGACATTCCGACTTGTTTTAAGTAGTGCATTATATTCAAATTATTTGTTTCTTTGTCCAGTTGTCAGGCTAAACCACTGTCTGGATCCATACTGACAAGTGACAATCAGGTTATTATTATTTTCCGCCCAGTTGTAAGACTAAGTCACAGAAAACCCGTACAGACAAGTGGCATTCAATTCTACTATTATCTGCCCAGTTGCCAGCCTAAGTCACAGAAGACCCGAACAGACAAGTGGCATTCGATTGTATTATTATCTGCCCAGTTGTCAGACTAAGTCACAGAAGACCCGTACAGACAAGTGGCATTTGATTGTATTATTATCTGCCCAGTTGTCAGACTCAGTCAAAGAAGACCCGTACAGACAAGTGGCATTCGATTGACTTATTATCTGCCCAGTTGTCAGACTAAGTCACAGAAGACCCGTACAGACAAGTGGCAGTCGATTATCATAATTAGTTTCCATTACCGCTAACACGGTCATCTAAATTTGGCTTTGGTACTATTCTTACACGTACATAGGACACAATAGTAGTCTAGCAATTGCTTGTACTTTTCGCTTCATAGCAATCATTGTCGAGTATTATTGTGATTTACATAGGATTCGATAGCTCAACGAGTTTTTCCAGCTGCGAACAGCGGCTTTTGTATCTCATCTGTATCTCAACTCTCAAGTGATAACCATAAGTCCTGGAACATAATTAAAAGTTAAAACACAAGTTATATCCGGCTTGACCATAGTAAAACAATAACACAAAACGTTCTCGTACGTTCATTTGAAATGAGTACGGTAATTTATCTCGTGACGTCAAAACACAAAGTATTATAACAAAAACATAACCGCTCGGCCAAACTGACCTTATAGAACACCATCACATCCACATGATGAACTCAAACTCAAATATTGATTTATCCAACTGGAATTCGCTTAGAAGCGTTTTTCAATCGTCAAAATACAGAAAAATAATAATTTACCACCACAATAGCTTACACTGGGCGCCATCGAAGGCACATTGGATCAAAATTCCATGGGATCAAAAACTTATTTGTGACATAAGCACGTCGTTCGCTTACCACAATAATTATTGAAGGCTCCAATATCCTGGACAACCGCCCGGATTGCACATCACATTATAATAATGATGAACTACATTACCGTTACAATATTCCACACCACAAACATTTACTTCACACAACGCACAAGAAAACACACATTGTGCGAGTTCCTTCATCAGGGATTGTTTACTTGAAGTCAATTCAATCCAATTTTTCGTAGATTGAAGTCCACAGTGGTATACTGTCATGAATCATGATGGTGACAGTGACAGTTGCACACAGTCGTCTGTCACGTAGTATGATGGAAGAATTTGTGCCAGCCTGCCAGGATTCCGAGTAAGGGCTGGTTCATCTTCTACTTCTGATGTTAAAGCGTTGTTGTATTACGTATTGAAATACTGATATAATACTTTTTAGACATCTTGACTCGACCAAGGTCGGTACAAGGAATGACTCGCAACTGCAGACGACCGTTATTTATAGGACGATTATTCGAGTGGCGTGACTGTGTGAGTCAGCGCAGGTGTTATTTGTGTTGTTTTGATCGTTATTTTGAATATAACTTGTAATATTATTATTATCTGATAATTAAATGATTATTAATACTTTTATCCATTTGATTATTATTAAAATAATTAATTAAGTTCATCAATTGATTTACTTTTAAAATATAATTTCATCTTTAAATTAAACGCGCTAACATACATACAAACCTTTGCAGCCTGAAGGAAACAGTCACCATAAGACTTATAAGCGGGTTTATAAGCGACATATACATATACCTGCAGTCTGAAAGATTGGTTAGTAATACCACTCATGAAACATACATCCAAAGAGGGGTGGTAGCCTTTGCTGCTTATTAAAAATATATCTTTTTGCTGCAATAATTTTCAAAATGGCTCTAGTAGCCTTTAAGTTTATTCATAGGGCTACATATAACATTAATATAAATAGAGTCAATATAAACACGAGGAAACCCACGTGCCAAGCTAGTTAAATCGCTAACCTCCAGTCGAATAAACATTGCTCTGATTAACCTCCCCTGAGAACGGACCGTGTTAGGTTCGGAGATTACCAATATCAAGATTGACCTGTATTGTTCAATTTCTATTTAGATATACAACACGTTTTGTGTTCTACTATAACGCTTTAGTTTGTCGTTTTATTGGGGTTTAGCGTGTTTTCTCTGTATGTGCTGATTGTAGTATTTTGATTCTTAACTTGCTGTAATTAACAAGCTTACAGCGATTTTTTCGATGTTTTCTCTGTATGGCTGTAGCTGATTCGTAGTAGTATTTAGATTATAAACTTCTTGTAAATAACTATGATGGTATTGGGAGAGTATCATAAAGAGATATGTTGCTCATATTGTTGTTTCAAAAGAAGTATTTTGTATTAACGATTAATGAAAAATTGAGCTTTCCCGTAGCGTTTAGAAAGGTTGATGTTAAGTATGCCCTTCTGTTTCACTGATCGATTTTCTTTACGGGTTAGGTTAGTTATCTATAATAATATCATGTGTTAGACTTCGAACAAGATCTTACCTGTATAAACCTACCTCCTTGTTATAATCCGCCACAATAATTACTAAAAGGACATAATTAATTCTAATATTCTAATAATTCTTTATTTGACAACAAAAAATATACATGTACATGCAATTAAAGGATAACTTACATATAAGTAAACATAAACCGTAGCTGTAGGTACAATTAATTGCAATATTTGAACAATGTCTCCTATGCTAGGAAATGTCCTGTGTTACAGGAGACATTTATCCGTCCGTTGATACAAGGTATATACCTGAATATTATAGCAATCATCATTTATACTAATCAATAATCATTTATACTAATATTATAAGTTAAAAAAAATCGTACAAGATAAATTGTTTTTACTTAGTACTTTCGTTTCACCGCTAATTTATAAAAATTCAGAGAAAGATAAACTACAAAAATTAAAGCAAATCCAAAGGTAATATTAGCCACGAGACTATTTTTAATCTGTGACTTTATCTTTTTAATCCACAAGCATTTTGCAACGTACTGTCTGTATGTTGTTTTGTACTTAGCCAGTTTTGATTAAAAATGCCTCGTGTACTTTTTTTATTAAAACTTTGAGCACTTTCAAGGGGGTAATTCAATGGCCTTTATAGGGTTTTTGAGGGTCCAGAGATCTTGTGCTTATTGAAGAATCGAAATTTTATATAAAATTATATTTAATTATAAAATTTTATTTAAAATTTGGGCAATATTTTGTTATTGTATTCAAAGGTTCTTGACCTTACGTATTTTGCAAAGAAAACATCACATTAAGTTAATCTTTCGTAAAAGTAAAATAAATTGTGTCTCTACGCTCCATTACCATGGTCCATGTGCATAATTTCCACTTTATAACATTTCAAATACATTATGGTATGAAATATCATTATTTCATGCACTCTGAATCACAGATAACATATTAATACAATAGTGACTACTATAATACTATAGTTCTCTGTACTTTCTAAGACTTAGTCTTTTTTTATTAAATAGCCGAATTTTTTGCTGTTAAGTTTTTTTCTGGTAATGCAATTAATATTGTTTTATGAAAAAATTAAATTTCCAAGTACGTTTATAATAAAAATTGTAAAGAATACCGTGCAGTGTTTAATAATTGCAGATACCAACGTATGAATTGGAACGATTGTAATAATATATTATAAATATATAACTTATTTTTCAGAAGAAGTAATAAATTGAATTCTTTTTCCGTCAATCGCTCTTTTTATTGCAATTTATAATAATACACAGATTAGATTAAAGAAACACACAATTTGCAATAAAGAAACTAAAAATACCTACCTACCTGCTATAAAAAGTTCCGTGTCCCTTATCTATCATGGAATAATGCATATAACAAATCGATTTTACTTCAAGTAAGTAGGTTACAAACAAAGCCTCAATAGATCGAAATCTTTATCCATTACGAATAGGGCCTCATAAGCTTTTTGGAATTTAATAATTGGAGACATACCACAAGTAAAGTTACAAGCTGCTTAACATGGTTCAAACAGGAAATCTTTCTTTTTAATGTTAAAAAATAATCATATTCGCAGACGCAATCTTAACGCAGACGTATAGTAGAGTCATTTTAATCCATACTAATATTATAAATGCGAAAGTAACTCTGTCTGTCTGTCTGTCTGTTACTCAATCACGCCTTAACTACTGAACCAATTTGCATGAAATTTGGTATAGAGATATTTTGATACCCGAGAAAGGACATAGGATAGGTTTTATCCCGGAAATCCTACGGGAACGGGTTTTCCTTTGAAAACGCGGGCGAAGCCGCGGGCGGAAAGCTAGTAGGCTATATTTGCCAGTTCAACAGAATTCAACAACGTAACCTAGTAACGACGGCATAGAATAATATATTATTTCCTTTTGTTAGAACTGCACATTTGCTTATTTTTTTTTAAATTACGATTACAAAGAATCATAAAAATACAACAAGCAGACGAACCCGCGTTAATACAAGTATTTCTAGAGCTTATAAGTTATTGCTACTTATGTTACATCAGTACCAAGTATCATATCCACCGCGTAAAAGAATAAGACAGTGCGCGCACAAGCAACTTTGTCTCCGCAACTATTTTGTCTCCGCAACTATTTTGTCTCTCCACCCATGGGCTAGTATGAAAGTGCGCGCACGTAGCGACGCAACTCCCCATACAAATTGATGGGAGAGACAAAATAGTTGCGGAGACAAAGTTGCTCGTGCGCGCTAGCTCTAAACCACCTAACATTTTTACAAACTGTCGCGTTTTAAATCTTGGATATAAATATAATTCCAAATTCCTGACCCATATGTTCTTAACAGACAAGGTGTCAATTCCAAGTTATGAAAATCTGGCTCACGTACGAACGCCTACAGACGTACATCTGTGAGATTTATTGCTCTATTTGTTATTCAGTGGGACGTGCTCTAACGGACGGATCAAAGCCCCAAGTATTGTTTTAACAGAGACGGATTTGACGTTGGGAATTAGGGACTTGGAATTGTGAAGGAAATTGATGAACTCATGTTTTTATAACAGCGAAATCAACTCAAATTTTGAGCATCTATTTTATCAACTAAACTTCTCAAAACTTAGACTTTTGAAACGTTATAATACGGGCAACATATTAACTATCGCTTCGGAAAGCAGTTTCTACAAAGAAGAGCCGGCAAAAAGTAATAGTTGATCATAATAATATTAGAGTCAGTAATCCGTACTACAAGTTCATTTCAAGAACAAGGAAAAGGTCAAGTATATTTTGATATAACACTATAATGTGAAAACCTATAGGTTTTCACATTATCAGAATTAAATCAATATAACAGAGAAAAGCATAATACGAACAAATCTAAGGTTTCTTCTAGTAAAGGTAAAAGGACACAGGTCTAAACACATTAAACTTTTTATTACACTTTAAAGCGGTAGGTGTTAATTTTAAATGAGCTAAAGAGTGCTTTACATTACGTTAAGAGAAGCCATAAATATTGTGTTATATTGCATTATCCCATGTTCTCAGATTCCCTATTTCGAAATATGAGTTTGAAATTAGTAATTATTTGAACATAAGTTGATTTAACCGGTAATCTTTACTACCTTTAAAGCTGAAGAGTTTGTTTGTTGGTTTGCTTTAACGCGATAATCTCAGGAGCAGTACCTCCGTTTTAAAGAATTCTTTCAGTGTTAGATAGCCCATTTATTGAGGAAGGCTATAATATATCTTCACGTCAGAGCAAGGCGGGTTAAATCGCGGGGCACAGCTAGTATAATTTTTAGTAGTACTCTTACTAACGAAATGTTAGCCGTTATATCATTTGGTAACAAAAGAACAATGTTATTTTAAGCAAAAGTTTATTTAAATACTAGCTTTCCGCCCGCGGATTCGCCCGCGTTTTCAAAACCTGTTCCCGTAGGATTTTCGGGATAAAACCTATCCTATGTCCTTTCTCGGGTATCAAAATATCTCTATACCAAATTTCATGCAAATTGGTTCAGTAGTTTACTGTTTAGGCGTGATTGAGTAACAGACAGACAGACAGAGCTACTTTCACATTTATAATATTAGTATGGATTGTCAAGTCCGGCCCTGTTTACTACTTTACACTTTGATGTATGGAGTATCAACTGTAGGATAAGTGCTACAATACACTATTTACCTTACTACTTTGTTTCCAAGTTTTAGTGTTTTGCTGTGTACCTACAACGTAGCATTTTATTATACCTTATGACCTTACTTTGTATCTTTGAGATATTGAATTAGATCATCCTTTTTTTTTTTTTTTTAGTGGGGAAATCTTGCATAGATACCCACGGCCTCCGGGGAAGAGGCCGTGGGTTATGTCGGATGAATTAGATCATCCTAGAAATTTGTTGTTTTAAGATCATCCTAGAAATTTGTTGTTTTATTTCTCTTTTAGTTTATGTCATTTTTATTTTAAGTGAATAGATATGTATAAACAGAAAGATTAATAGTTAACTAATTGCTTTACTGTCTTAAATTTAATGATTTCAGGAATAAATCTTTGATATATAGGTATCGATCAAATACACTATTATTATAATGAATATGTGCATACTTACTCGATCTATATAATGAACTAAAGGTCCGCCCCGGCTTCGCCCGTGGTACATATTTACGATTTCTCTCCATAAGAACCATCCTCGTACTTCAAGGAATATCTACTATAAAAAATAATTATGGAAATCGGTCCTACCATTCACGCGTGATGCCGTGACCAAGGGAAACAGGGATTCATTTTTATATAGAAAAGAAATATTAAAACATTAATTGTATATTACATAATGACATGCAATCAGTTTATTTTTATTATATTATAAGGTAAAACTATACAAGTTGCATTAGAATCACATTAATATGATATTATGTAATAGTTTATTAGTGTGTGCCTTTGCCACCAAACCTGTAAATAATTTGCAGATGTTAGCAGGGCTAAGCTTATCTATACTAATATTATAAATGCGAAAGTAACTCTGTCTGTCTGTCTGGTACTCAATCACGCCCAAACTAATTTGCATGAAATTTGGAATGGAGATATGTATTTTGATACCCGAGATAGGACATAGGCTACTTTTTATTGCGAAATATGTACCACGGGCAAAGCCGGGGCGGACCACTAGTAAAATATATATCTTTCTGTTTAAGATAGTGTTATGCATTATAGAAGAGTCAATAAGTAAGAAAGCAGTAGTAAGGTTAGAAGTAGGTATCATATTGCTACAGAGAAGATATAGCGAAAACAAATTAAAGGTAATTAGAAATCCTCACTACATAGTATAAAACAAAGTCGCTTTCTCTGTCCCTATGTCCTTTTAAAACTACGCAACGGTTTTTGATGGGGTTTTTTATATATAGGTCATAGAGTGATTCAAGAGGAAGGTTTAAGTATATATTTTATTGGGTTTTAGACAAAGCTGGCGAAGCCGCGGGCGGTAAGCTAGTTACTAATATCACAGTATTACAATATTATTTCCTACAGTAAGGAATCGCCTTTGATGTCGCGCGATGCCGCCGCCAGCGTAGGTACTTACGCTGCCACACGAAAATACGCTAGGGTTGCAACAAATGGGAAATAAAACAATTTTGATTATTATTATTATGATGAAATCATTTATTCATATGTACATTCAAAATAATTGCGATTATTAAATCTGATGTAATTATTTGTTCATAAATATATAATTACAGATATTGCACTGCTAAATATTATTTACGTGGACACTTTATTTTTGGATGTTCTTAATTGTATATTATACCATTTAACTAAGTAATTCATTCGCATTGGGATGTACAATCTGATTAGAAAATAATGAGGACAACATATACATAGCTTTGATTTTAATTCAACAGATACAATTAATACAATCTTTCTGAAATATTGTTTCCTTCTGGGATTTCAATGTAGATTTACATCCGTAAACGGAACAGTTTTTGCGCGTCATAATAGAATATGTAAGTACCTATGTATAATAAAATTATTACACAAAAAATACGACTGCGTCATCCTTTCGCGATAGTTAATGCAAACTCAGCGTGATTGCATTAAGCGGCCCGCGTCGCCCGACCCCCCGCCAGTTCCCCTCCGTTTCTCTGCACAAGTACATTCGTCGCCATACTGTAGGATGGTAATACTGTGCTAATATTATAAGGTGACGAGTTTGTTTATTTGAACGTATCTCGGGATCTATGGACGGGCTAGTTTTAGTGTAGATATATGTATAAGCACAGGTATAAGACTGGAAAGAAATAAATGTAATAAGTTTAAAAACAGTTTAAGTTCACATTTAGGTTTTGGTTATAAAATAAATTATAGTAAACACTAGCTTTCCGCCCGCGCCTTCGCCCGCGTTTTCAAAAAAACCCGCATAACCCGCTATCCTATGTGTTTATCCAAGTTACCCTCTATATGTGTGCTAAATTTCATTGTACCTAATCGGTTCAGTAGTTTTTACGTGAAAGAGTAACAAACATCCATACATCCATACATCCATACATCCATACTTACAAACTTTCGCCTTTATAATAGTATTAAGATTAGGATAGGATTAAGCTCTCCATATGATCTGAGATTTTCGTGAAAATTTAGCTTTATGTGTGATTTGAGCTTTTTGTGAATTAGCTTTAAATATGTCACTAACTTTCCGACCACAGCAATTGTCTAGTCATAGGAAAAACACGTACAGTTTCCGTTCCCCTGGAATTTCCCAAATAAACCTATCCTTTGTGCTGTTTCACGTCTCTATCCATATTTTTAGTGCCAAATTTCATCCAAGTCTGTTCAGTGGTAGGCGCGAGGACAAACCGACAGACAGACAGAGTTACTTTCGCATTAATATTAAGTATTATTACAGATTAAAAAGAAGTTAGTATAGAAAATTATCTCGTTTTAAGGATCACGTCAGCCGAGCTTAAAAATTGTATTTCACATTTTATTTCCCGACAATATTAGAATGGAATTTGCATCATCAATCAAGTCTTAAGCGAAACAAGAATGACATTTTACCCGTGTTAAATTTATTAAAAAAGGCTTTTAGATTGATAAATGAATACAAGAATATGACGTAGGTATTTATATCGTAACTTATAATCAGAAGTCGCGAATTGGTTAACCACTGAAACGCTTTAGATAATAAAGACGTCTGTACTTTGTTTGATAAATTTATTCGATTCTGTATTATGTTCTTTAATTCAGTATTCATGTATTCATTAATGTGTGCCACATTTCAAACTTCTTCGTTCGCGTAATTTTCGTCAAAAATACAAAGTTTGCTTCATCTATCAATACATGACTTACTTGACTTAGTGTCCTGTGGCCCCTATGTGGGGCAGAGGGCGTCCACAGTGCGCCGCCATTGCGTTCTGTCTTGGGCTACGCTCTTCACCTCCTGCCACGTCAACCCAATCGCCCTAGCCTCCGCCGCCACCGATCGTCGCCAGGATTGCCTAGGACGGCCACGCTTCCTTTTTCCTTGCGGAGTCCATTCCAGGGCTTGCCTAGGTATATGTGAGGTATTCCTTCTGAGGGTGTGGCCGATCCAAGTCCATTTTCGACGTAAGATTTGACGGGATATAGGAGTTTCGTGGCAGCGTTCCAATAGATTGTCGTTGGAAATCCTGTCTGGCCAGTGGATTCGCAGTATTTGGCGGAGGCATCGGTTGACGAAGACCTGAAGTCTATGCGTGATGTCTTTGGTCACCCTCCACGTTTCACTCCCATATAAAAGGACACTCTTTACGTTGGAGCGAAATATTTTAAATTTCACTCCACGCCCTAGCTTCTCCGATTGCCATATGGGTCGTAGCTGCGCGAAGGTTGCCCTTGCTTTGGCGATTCTCGAAGTGATGTCCTCTTCGGTTCCACCGGAATTAGACACTATACTGCCGAGGTACGTAAACTGCTGGACACGCTTTATCAATACATACATGTATATAGATACTTCTCAACTATAAATATAACTCAAACATTATTACTAGTATAATTTAAACTTAAGAACTCCAGTTTATACACGATCGATACCACACCATTATAGCACCGATGCAATATAGCTTGTACCGGCTTCATTACAGACACGAAAATAGCATAATTAATGAAGCAGTAAATTATCGTGATAGGATTAATAAAATTGTGAATTTGATAGCTTCATATTTGCGGTAAGTTTTCGTGTAAATTCACGAGAGCTTAGCAGTTTTAGCTATTATTAAGGCTATTATAAATAAGCATTTTGACAGCCAGAAGCTTTATAAACTTGAGATTGTCTTTTAATGTGTAATTTTCATATTTATGGATCGATGAAAGACGTATTAGAATATAAGAATAGAACTTGTAATAGAACATGTGAACCATTGAATAGAATTGTCTTTCTAATTGTCGCTCATAATCAATTCATAACAATAATGGCCTGCGCAGACGAGGGATTTTAGTCCGCGGAAATAGAATACTTACAAATGTATCGAGTAACGCAAACGAGGGATTATTAAGCACAGAATAGTTCTGTGTTATTATGAACCGCGTACAAAAAGTCCCTCGAATAACCGCGGACTTAGGGAGCCACTTAAAAAAAAAGGCGATAAATGGAATCAACGTTCAAATTTAAATTTATCTAGTTAACTAATATTCTATCTAATCATATTATAATTTAGTTTTTAAATCGAAATCCATCACACATGGTGCATAAAATGAACATTATCATTAAATTTATGGCAAAGCAGTTTACATTTTATTATCTCTTTAGGCTTTATTACTTTCTTCCAAGTCATATCATAAAAATAAAAGTTTGGGAAGATGGATGTTTGTTACTCTTCAACGCAAAAACAACGAATCGCAACTTTTGGAAATTTGGTCCTGAGATTATGTAATATAACTACATAGTATAAAACAAAGTCGCTTTTTTCTATGTCCCTATGTATGCTTAAATCTTTAAAACTACGCAACGGATTTTGATGCGGTTTTTTTTAAAAGATAGAGTGATTCAAGAGGAAGGTTTTAGTATATAATTTATTATGTTTTAGACAAAGCGGGCGAAGCCGCGGGCTGAAAGCTATTTTTAATATAATTTATTCATAAAATATCTGTCCACTTGTGGCTTAGCATATTATAAACTAAAACATTTCTCGGTAACCACTCTATCTATTAAACAAGAAGCATAAAAATCTGTTGCGTAGTTTCAAAGATCTAATCAATAGGTAAGCATAAGTACATATAGACAGACAGACATACAGCGAGAAGCTACTTTGTTATATTATACTAGCGGTCCGCCCCGGCTTCGCCCGTGGTACATATTTACGTTTTCTCTACATAAGAACCATCCTCGTACTTCAAGGAATATAATAAAAAAAGAATTATCGAAATCGGTTCAGCCGTTCTCGAGTTATGCGCTTACCAACACATTTTGCGATTCATTTTTATATATAAGAAGAAGATTATACTATGTAGTGATAAGTTGACGAATGATTACTTCAATCAAGGAAAGTCAACCAATCTCTACCTACCAAAAAATCGGGAAAGCACATTGGCCTCAATTTTCCTCTTTCTTTTCCTCCAATTAAGCTTATGTATAAATAATTACGCTGGTTTATTTCAGTCAATACGCTTCATATAGATTTTATATACATATTATCTTTATAATCTACTAGCCGTGCCCCACGGTTTTACCCGCAGTGTTCCGCTCCTGTTGATCTTAGCATGATGATATTATATAGCTTTCTCAATAAAGGGGCTATCTAATACCGAAAGATTTTTTCAAATCGGACCAGTAATTCCCGAGATTAGCGCGTTCAAACAAACAAACTCTTCAGCTTTATAATATTAAGTATAGATATTATAGATAACATATAAATATGTTCTTGAACTCGAAGAACATTTATATAAAATCGATATATAAGAAGTGAAAGCACTTAGACTCCTCAAGGTTGATTTATTTTCTCTTATAAATTTTGAGTGGCGAATAAATATTTTCTAGGGCATATAAAAGCTCTGGAGTGGTGTGCAGGTTTGTAAAGTAGTGATATCAATTCCAATAAGACGTTTTTGATATAAATTTAAGAAGATAGAAATGGATAAACACAGATAATATATTATAACACTGAACTAGTCCCTACTAATATTATAAATGCGAAAGTAAGTCGGCCTGTTTGTCTCTTCTTCACGCCTAACTAATAGAACTGATTTGATTTAAATTTGGTACAATGATAGTTTGATACCTGAGAAAGCACATAAGATAGGTAGTAGACATAAATAGATATATAGAAACGGGAAAAATGTGTACTTTCTTCGACTACGTAATACTATCGTATTATTAGAACCTCATCATAATTTAGAATACTACTTTTAGTACAGATTTTTATAGGGGTTTTACAAATTTAATAAGCATCAAAATCATCAACTTTTCTTATTATACCTTAAAAAATTATGATTATCGTACAAGCAAAATTTCTAACTGTATCTACCAATTGCAGCGAAAACTACAAATGTTTCGTTTAGGAATTAGTGTAATATATTTACAAATACAAGTATAGTTTCTATACCGTCTCTTTAATCCTATAAGCCTTTAATTCTACTTATAACATTTAGCTAATAAACTTGTCTACGAAGCCTTAAGTTTTTCACTTACCGACTTCCTATTTCCAAGTTACTAAAGAATGAAAGAAAAATATTAATTAAATACTCAAAAGAGAATTAAAAAAATTGACATAGAATATAGGTACAATTTTAAGCTATTGCATAGCTTTCATCTCAGACTGAGCGCGGCGACCGAATGTAAAAATTCCGTAACGAAAAATCTAACACCTCCACTCCAACCGGCACAGCGATGCGATGCTATGCAATAGCTTTACCGCGGCAGTCCTCGAGTGCCAACTGCCACACGTATTTTTAAGCTATTGCATAGCTTCTATCGCGGGCCTTGAGCGCGGGGACCGAATCTAGAAATTCCGTAACGAAAAAACCTCACGCTCCCCACTCCGACGGGCACGGAGGTGTGGCTTGAAGGCATGCTATGCAATAGATTTACCGCGGCAGTCCTCGAGTGCCACAAGTATGTTTTTTTAATTTTTAAAATTAAGGCTACTATCAGTATGTGCTGAAAATATAAATTTAAATAAACACACATTTTCAACAGTTCTGAATTGACTTTCGCACGCATATTTTCCAATATTATAAGGAAAATTATTGGCATACCACTATCTTGTTAACCAATCTATAAATAAGACAAAGAAATAAATATATTATTATAGAAGTAAGAAAATAGAATTTCTCGGAAGCTTGATGAAAATAAAACATTATAGAAATTGATTTGAAAAACTGCAAGAGCGCTCTTAATTCTTCGCATAATAACTTTTCAATACCTTTGTATATTATATATTATATTATATTATCTGTGCAATACCTTTGTCTATACTCTCTATGTATTATATTATCTGTGCCTTTATAGTCTGTATAATATTTTCTTTATTAGCATTGTGGCACGAGCTCAAGCGTTGATTGTGTCATAATTAAAACCAAGCTGAAACTTATACAGATATAAATTAAAAACAAAGTCGATAGTTATTTTCAAACTTTCTGATAATCCGTCAGTGTTATTATTACTTTTAAAAAAGTGTTTACATATTTTTTAATTTATCGATGACTAGCATTCCGTCCGCAGCTTCGTCCGCTTTGTCAAAAATGCAATAAATTATATACTAAAATCTTCCTCTTGAATCACTCTATCCATTAAAAAAAAACGCATCAAAATCCGTTGCGTAGTTTTAAAGATTTATGCATACATAGGGACAGAGAAAGCGACTTTATTTTATACTAGCGGTCCGCCCCGGCTTCGCCCGTGGTACATATTTCGCAATAAAAAAGTAGCCTATGTAATGGACATAGGGTATCAAAATATCTCCATACCAAATTTCATGCAAATTGGTTCAGTAGTTTAGGCGTGATTGAGTAACAGACAGACAGACAGACAGAGTTACTTTCGCATTTATAATATTAGTGTGGACTATGTAGTGATAAGAGCTGTTTTTTGTAGTGTATTTAGACTAATACTTTATGATTTATGTTTTAACAAACATAGTTTTATTTTTATGAGAGAATGAATGCATTGAATTTTGTAGTAAATAAAAAAGATAATATAAATAAATGTGTGACAATATTTGACTTGAGAATAACTGTTGTCGTAAATTATATTGTGTTTTCACGCTGAAGCAGCTAAATTGATGGTAGTATTATTGGAATGTTCTATGTCACATAATAGAGAGCAATTTAGTATTCTTTCTTTCGCAAAATAAAACAAGACAATTCTTGTTGCATTACGGGAATGATGGTAACTGTTGACAAGAAATGTTGCTGGTCTTTTATTTCTTTAGTTATTTGTACTTATAAAATAAAAAGTTTAAAATTCAGTCTCTAAGTTAAGTTTTTGATGTGAAACATCTATAGGCTCACTTGTAAACCGAATTGTTGACGTGGCGACGGGTCGCCACGCTATACACATCTATAGGCTCACTTGTAAACCGAACGATGTTTCACATCTGCCAGGCCGCAGGCGTCCCATGACGGCTCACATTTTTTTATATAACTTTGATAAAAAATAATATACTTATCTACATAAAAAAGTATTACAAAAAGTAATCTCATGAAATTATTGTATTGTCACCGATCCGTGGTAAGATAACGTTTGAATTAAGTCTGTCTGTCTAAAGTTGGTCAAAATCGATTTTGAAGGAATCGGTTACATACAAACATATAGATGAAACCAATTAAAACGTTATTGAAAAGACCTCCAAGAACATCCTTAAAACAATAATGGACTTGTATTCATTTTATTTCATCTTACAGAATTACAAACTATAGTCTAATTAAAACAAATATCATTTAAGAAACATTGAAACTTTGCAAAAAAGCCGAGTTATCATCGAGTTTTAACTTCTCCACTTAACAACTATCGCTTCCAAACTGTACAACGTAACAACAACTTTGAGTTGTTTTAAATTTGATTTATGTCCTATAGGTATAAGTTGTTTTCATACTGCACTATAGAGATGCATTTATTTCTTTATAGATATAATAAAATAGGAAATTATTTTTTTAAGAATACTTGGCGAATACTAAGAATACAGTCGATATCGAAGCCAAAAATATAGTTTTTAGAATTTTTGTCTGTTTGTCTGTATATAATGTAAACTCAAAAAGAGCTGCATAGATTACTTCAAATTTGGTACAGAGATAGCTTGAGATCTAAGTAAGGACATAGGATAGGTTTTATCCTGGAATTTCCACGGAAACGGGAACTATGCGGGTTTTTCTTTGACTACGCGAGCGAAGCCGCTGGCGGTAAGCTAGTCTATACAATCAAAGACAGAGCAGCTGGTGTCCAACAACACATTAAACATTTTAAAGTACTTCAGTTTTATGTTTCTATGTAATCCTTTTAAGAATTGGTATATTCTTTCTGAAGAATTACTGGTGCGAATTGAAAATTTATTTTTGAAATGAAATGATATCTTTATTTATCGAGTTATAAAAAATTTAAATGAACAAAATTACAATGATATTATTAGTAATGTTGAAATGTCGTCTTTTACACAAAGATATACGTAATGTCTCTATCCAAAAGTACTACTTATCGATCATTTTCTAACAAAAACCACGGAAATTTATTGTCTGGCAGAGCGACTGCACTTTTTGTTGATTTAAACATGAGTTATGCCTCGAATGGAAATAGAACATCAACAATTTTCTAAATTTATCTACTGAATGTCAACCAACAAAATGATATATCTATTATTATGAAAACATTATTATTTTCTAACTTTAATCGTCAATTATTAATAATATATATACATTATTGTAAAACATCTATCAATAGGAAAATAAAGAGCATGTGTGCTGAGCACACGTGTCAGAAGTGAAAATGGTCCCTTACACAAAGTAGTATTTACAGTAATATGTTAGCAATATAAACATATTCTTACCAAATACACACAGCAAACTCTAGCATGATATTACTTGTATAATCTTCTTTACAAATAGGTACTAATGCGCATTAAGTTTAGGTTTTAGTCCATTATATTATTCGTTCATGTGCCATTTTGGCTTAGATCTTCCGGAGATACTTCAATAACTACTGTTATAATGTGGGTTGAAAATGTTCGGTGTTATTAGTTTAGTATGTGTTTTGTCTGGCATCAAATAGAAATGACTGGAGCGCTTTATATAATCTAACTAGCTTTCCGCCCGCGGCTCCGCCCGCTTTGTCTAAAACCTAATAAATTATATACTAAAACCTTCCTCTTGAATCACTCTATCTATTACAAAAAACCGCATCAAAATACGTTGCGTAGTTTTAAAAATTTAAGCATACATAGGGACATAGGGACAGAAAAAGCGATTTTGTTTTATACTATGTACCTAGTTAGTGATAATCGGTCTGAAATATCTGAGCAGTATTTTTGGAATATAAGAGTTCTTACAACAAACAAACTTCGTCAATATGCCGTAATTTGGTTATGCCTATGTTTAATTTCAACTATATCGAATTTTATTTTCAATTTTATTTTAGAATTTTATTTCAAGTGAATCGCTTAAAACCAGGCGACCCGCCTGCTGTCTGTTCTCGTATAGTATAATCAATTTTTAAACAAATAACTTACAGTATAAACAGTATTTACATTATTAACAGTATTTTATTTCTATTTTTTTTTGCGCTATCTTCTTCATATTCATCTTTCTACAATGTTGGTTCAATTTAACTTCTCTCCAATTAAGAACCACTCCCTAAAAGCCCGTTCCAAACGAAGATTTCTTACCATAAATAGCGTCCCAAAATTTTCAAACAATTTAGATTTAAGGAGAAACCGCAACGAATATATACGTTCAAGAATCTGGAATTAGTAAAGTTTTTCGGAAAGCGCTTGCGGTAACTCATGTAAAGAGGATAATTTAATTAAAGCCTTCAGTTTTTGCTCAAACTCGTGGCGGTAATGTATAGAATTTTAAATGAATTATGTGTTGCTAAGAGACATCTCTTTGTTATAAGTATAAAGAAATCTATACATATAAATTATAATAAATCTGTAGAAGGGACAATTCTGTACATTGAAAATATTGAAAAAATAAATTACACTGTTACTGGATCGATACCAAACCCAAATATGTGATTAAAACATTTTTTGTCTGTCTGTCTGTCTGTCTGTATGTGAAGGCATCACGTAAAAACTAACGGTTCGATTTCGCTGAAACTTGGTATAATTATACCTTATTATCCTGGGCATAAAATAGGATACTTTTTATCCGGGAAAAATACGTAGAAATAAATGAATCTTAATTTTTCCGAGCGGACGGAGTCGCGGGCGGAAGCTAGTTTACTAATATTGTGAACTAGCGGTCCGCCCCAGCTTCGCCCGTGGTACATGTTTACGTTTTCTCTACATAAAAACCATCCTCGTACTTCAAGGAATATAATAAAAAAAGAATTATCGAAATCGGTTCAGCCGTTCTCGAGTTATGCGCTTACCAACACATTTTGCGATTCATTTTTATATATAAGACTAGCGACCCGCCCCGGCTTCGCACGGGTGCAATGCTGATACTAAATACACTACAGAAAAACTATGAATGTTGTATAAAAAGATAAAAACATAGCGGCCCGCTCCGGCTTCGCACGGGTATATAGCCGGCAGGTACCGCCGCAAACGCTACGTCCCGCAATTTTTAAATCTGTAATATCTTCGAAAATATTCACTTAAATCATATGGTGTAAAGGGCCATATAGATCTATATTAAATGAACAATGTATTCAAGGTATTTTATTGCTTAAGGATTAATGTTGTATTGGTTAAAATCGCTTCGAAAATTAGCCATTATTTGTCGTAAAAAGTAAATGACAAAAAAAAGTTATTGTGGGTTATCCATAATAGATAGACATATACCATCGCGGACTTTTCTGTAGACCTTTTCAATGTGTATAATACTTAGTACATTATTTTGATAAAACTCGTAGAGTTCAGCCTGCGTTTGCAATGTAAGCGGAAATAATGTAATTTTTTACGACATCACATTAGAAACCTCAAAAATAACAGTACTTCTCCACTATTTAATGGATGTTATTATACATATAAACCTTCCTCTTGAATCACTCTATCTATTAAAAAAAACCGCATCAAATTCCGTTGCGTAGTTTCAAAGATTTAAGCGTACAAAGGGACATAGGGACATAGGGAAATAGGGACAGAGAAAGCGACTTTGTTTTATACTATGTAGTGATAGTGAAGATGTTAAAATGTTTGTTTGACTTTCTTTTCACGTGACAACGGAGGGATTTGATAATATAATTTTTGGCAGGAGATAGTTAAGATACTAATAGACAGTGAAAAAGGATACCTATTACCACGGTGAATATTACTGCTGCTGGTGCCGTCCGCTCGCACCAACTTGCTAGGTCAGGCACGCGTGCACTTCGTTCACTCAATGAAATAGCAATTAAAACGGATATATTTTGTTGCACTTGGGATGAATTCACGCGAGTAGCTTTATTTGTAATATGCTATAAAAAGTGATAATGTCTTTATTTGTATGTTAAATATTTATAATTTCATTGTAACCAATTAAATGTAAAACCACTATCGTATTGGGAAACTGTAATGTTAGTGTGTGTTTTTTTTTTGAATAAATAAATAAATAAATATTCTCATTCCCATGGGCAATATTCCCATTAAAATACGATTTATGTCTCCAATGGAACTAGAACATCAACGATCTTCTTTAATACGCGGGAGAAGTCGCGCGTGAAAGCTAGTTATAAATAAAACAACATTCGATACTAGAAAATTTGCCACTTATGGCGAGGCAATAGAAAATAACTACAGAATATATAATGTTATAATCGTTCATGACTCATGCACTTTATTAAATGCACCAATGGAAATGCTACTGTATATAAGCTTAGCTATTAAAAGTAATCCATACTAATATTATAAATGCGAAAGTAACTCTGTCTGTCTGTCTGTTACTCAATCACGCCTTAGCTACTGAACCAATTTGCATGAAATTCGGTATAGAGATATTTTGATACCCGAGAAAGGACATAGGATAGGTTTTATCCCGGAAATCCGGGAACGGGTTTTTCTTTGAAAACGCGGGCGAAGCCGCGGGCGGAAAGCTAGTATCAGATATATGGACTTACATTACAGGAATATTACATCTATACTAATATTATAAGGCTGGAGGAGTTTGTTTGTTTGTTTGAACGCGCTAATTTCGGAAACTACTGGTCCGATTTGAAAAATAATTTCGGTGTTAGATAGCCCATTCATAGAGGAAGGCTATATGCTATATATCATCTCGCTAAGACCAACAGGAGCGGAGCAATGCGGGTGAAACCGCGGGGCACAGCTAGTATCAAATATATGGATTTACATTACAGGAATGTTACATATAAGCCACCTTTGCTACACTATTAAAACTAACATCAAATATCCATTCCAATATGACGTGACTAAAAATAACAAAAATAACGGACAAGTTTGTAATCCATTGGAAAAATAACAAACAAGTTTGTAATCCATTTCCAACAACAATTTGTTCCGCTATAATAACAGACTATCTGTTTCAGTAACACCTGATAGTGAATAATAAAGGCAAATCGATTGTACCGTGCCACAAACAAACGGAACAAAATAATGAGTTGCGTGCAATATCATAGACTTATGTTAATAGAAAAGGTTACTATAGAGTATAGACTACAGATATTTCGTAAAAAAAGTGAAGTCCCATGTCCCCTAGTAGGATAAGGGGCAGATGCATTATACATCTGTTTCACTGATCGATTTTCTTTAGGGACAAGTAGGTGATCAGCCTTCTGTGTCCTGCCAAGACCGAGACATTTTTTTTTCGTCTCCACCAGGAATCGAACCCAGGACCCCTCGGTTCGGTTCCACGCTCACGCGTCAACATCTGTACCAACGAGGCGGTCACAGAATATTTCGTATTAAGATTCCTGTGGTAGGATCAAACAATATGATAGCTATTATCTATAAAAGTATTTATTTAAAAATATATAATATGTATGTTTATCAGTCGTTTGGTTTCCATAACACAAGCGAAAACTTAGTATGGGATCAGATCGTGCTGTCTGTGAAAAATGTCCTGAAATATTTATTTATTTATGATCATTATATTATTAAGTCTACCGTAATCATGGTTTTAGAGTCTTCTAGAATTATTATAGACAACAAGTAGAGTCAAAATAATATAAAGGTTTAATCATTACAATGGTGCTATTATTATTGGAAATGTGAACGTCAATTATTTCCATTTATTACTAGCGGTCCGCTCCGGCTTCGCCCGTGGTACATACAGTGAAACTTGGTTAAGTGGGACCTGGATAAGTGAGAAACCTCCATAACTGGAACTCATGCTGAGGTCCCAACACTTTGGCACTGAATTACCTCTGTTAGTGGGACGAGGTAAACCTCTATATCTGGGATTTGTTCTTTCGATTTATCATCATAGTTACCTCTATAACTGAGACAGCGAGTAAATTTTATATGTATAAACTAGGGATGTAACGATACCGATACCGATACCGATATATCGGCCGATATATCGGCAAGCCGATATATCGGTATCGCCGATAATAAATCAACCGATACCGATATTTTTTTATTAAATTCTTTCTTTTCTTTTATGTTTTTGCATTGTATTCATTCATATTGTTTTATTTCTGTTTCTGTAATAGTGTTAAGGAAGAGCGGAACCTCCTGAAACAAGCATTTTATTTGCTTACTAGGAGTGTTCCAATCACAAATTTGTTTATGTAAAGGAAAGAAATAAATAATTTTGAATTTTTTTAATTTTTAACGTGATAACGTTTTTAAAATCGTTTTAGTCGGGTGACATGTTCATAAACTTGTGTCACACCAAAACCTCACGAGCGCGATCGCAGGTATAACGAGAGAGAGACGGACCGATCTCCCGTTTCATCTCGAGCGCTGCCATTGCATTATGTTATCACGTAAACATCTCGATCGTAAACCTACTTTACAAACAACCAATTTTTTTGATATCAAATAATTCAAAAATCCGCGCCCAATGAACGATGCGGGAGGCCGCCCGCGCGTGCGCACTTTGTTTTCTGAAAAAACTAGTAAAAATTATAGTAAACTTTTATTAGGTACTGATTGTATGTGTATTACTTAAAGTTTAACTGACTTCATAAAATAATAATACTAAAATAAATGGTTTTGTTGTTTTTTGATTTGGCATTTTTATTTAAAAGAATACGATTAACAGTTGTCTCTGTTAAATGTTGGTAACTTTTTATGCATAATTCACTATTTATTTTTCTACCAAGCCATCGATATCGGTATCGGTATCGGTATCGCCGATACATTACTACAAATATCGGTATCGGTATCGTATCGGCAAAATCATGTATCGTTACATCCCTAGTATAAACCTCTGTAACTGAGATAACATTGTTTGTTTACTCATTCTTATTCAACCCACAAATTCCACACGTAATTCCAAGTACGTAAGTACAAATTTTTAGCTTCAATTACCTTCAGTTTTAGTTTCGCTTTGCTATCATACAGATGTTTATTTGAAAAATGTCAAAACGAAAGCTACAATCGTTATCACCCCTCTGTAAATGAGGCAGATATTTATTTATACCTGTTTGCTGTGAAACGTCATGGGCGGCGACTATCACCTACCATCAAGTGGGTCGCCTGCTCCATTGCCGGGGTTGCAATAAAAAAAAAAAAAAAAAAAAATATCTGATACACTGGGTAAGTGGAATACCTCTATAAGTGAAACGACATTGCAGGTCCCTTGAAGTCTCACTTAACCAGGTTTCACTGTATTTACATTTTCTCTACATAAGAAGCATCCTCGTACTTCTAGGAATATAATAAAAAATAATTATCGAAATCGGTCCACCCGTTCACGCGTGATGCCGTGACAACGCGAAGCGGGTTTCATTATATAGTTATAGATAGATTTATTATAAGCACATCGTAGCTTCGAAGTAATATAGAAGCTACTCTCATCATTAGTTCAAGTTAATTATTCCTACAGTAAGGAGACTCCTATGCAAGTTTAGGCCACATTTTAATAAGTTTGTAAAATTGTAAGTGCAAATAAGCAGACTGTTTTCAACTTTACCTACGACATGTTGGTTTCCTCATAATGTTATTCTTCGCTGAATGTAGCAGTAGTGAGAGAATAATATTTATTGGAAAATAAATTAGAAATTAATTACGATAAGGGGGCGTCCATAAATTACGTGAGTTGTTTCAGGGGGGGAGGGGGTCGAGTAAAATCTCATCTAACCTTACGTTGGGGAGAGGGGGGGGGTGTCGGCAAATATCACGCAATTTTTTTTTAATTGAAACACAACAAATTATACTCTTGGTCCATTTAATCCAAATAACATGCTTAAGATTTTAATGTTACGGTTAATCCATCAGTCCTCGGAATCACAGACACAATAGAAAATCTATTGTGTCGCGCCCCGATCGGGCCTTACGGTGGTCAATGGGTTAAGATTTAAATATTCTATTGTTACCTTGTTATATAACTCTTACTAATAACTTGTTATAACTTTCAGCAATATTAATTACTATTTTTAACTAGTCGTCAACAAAAGCACGAAGCAATTTTTTTTTCTTTTTACAATGACAAATAAACATAAGAAACCCACATTTTGAAAAATCTCACGAGAGATGGGGGGATGGGGGAGGGGGTTCAATAAAATCTCATGATATCTCACCAGAGGGGGAGGGAGGGTCAAAAAATGGACAAAAACACCTCACGTAATTTATGGACGCTCCCTAAGTTTCAAATCTGTGACTTTTTTATAAGTCGGTCGCCGTAACTACGCTATCAAATAGTGATACCACTGATTTAAATTAGTGTACTAGAAGTTACTATTCTATAAAGAGACTTTATATTATTACATCTATTTCAAAGGTGTTGTCCAAAGTTAAAAGGTAAGTTCAGAGTTGAGTTACTTAAAGTTATTATCAGCCTTTTAGCAACAGAGCTAAAGTAAAGGCGTAATTACTTTGTACAAAACTACACGATATAAGTAATCTATACTATATTATTATTTTAAAGCTGAAGAGTTTGTTTGTTTGTTTGAACGCGCTAATCTCAGGAACTACTGGTCCTATTTGAAAAATTGTTTCGGTGATAGATAGCCCATTTATCGAGGGCTATATTATATCATCACACTAAGACCAATAGTAGCGGAGCAATGCGGGTGAAACCGCGGAGCACAGCTAGTATCCTATAATCAAGCCAATATTGTGTTATGCAAGGATTATTTTTAACCCCGTACTAATATAATTAATATCAAAGTTCGTATGTTGTTCATAAATTTTTAATGCAGTTAAAGGTTAAGGTCGATACTCTTAGCTATTGCGATAACTATAAAGAACTAGCTAGCTTTAAAATACCTTTTAACTATTAATAAAACTACGGTAAGTATAGCTACATTTTTTTAATTATAAGTTGAATTTATAATACCATAAAATACTATCAAACAAACCATAATTATTAATGCCAAAGTAAGTCTGTCTGCCTATCTGTCTCTTCACGTCTAAACCACTAAACCGATTTTAATCATATATGAGAACCTAACATAAGATAGATTTATCCCCGCAATCCCACGGGAACGTCATCTATGGAGTTTAGTGAAGCTGCGGGCGGAAAACTAGTTAAAAAAATAAAAGCCATATTAAAATGGTGGTTTATATTATTAACTAGCTGTTCTCCGCGGTTTCACCCGCGTGACTCCGCTCCTGTTAGTCTTAGCGTGATGATATATAGCCTATAAGCCTTCCTCGACGAATGGGCTATCTAACACTGAAAGAATTTTTCAAATCGGACCAGTAGTTCCTGAGATTAACGCGTTCAAACAAACAAACAAACTCTTCAGCTTTATAATATTAGTATAGATATAAAGTTCTAAAATAAAAGCTCCCTTTTTTTTGTATTTCTAACTCAAATAAGATTACAATAACTTCACACCGCAATAATTTATTATTTATTTCCACTCTTATATATAAGTACTGAGAAATCATAATATCACATGCAATAATGCAGGTGAAAGCACAAAAGAATTGAAATGAAACTCCGCAGATAGTAATTTGCGTCAAATAGATGGAAAATAAAAGTGACACTGAATAAAGCTTGCGTTATAAAACCGAGGATTGCTAGGGTTGGCACTTGTACTATTTTCATAATATTATGATATAGTATATTATCAAGACTGACAATCCACTTTTAGGGTTCCGTACCTCAAAAGGAAAAAACGGAACCCTTATAGGATCACTTTGTTGTCCGTCTGTCCGTCCGTCCGTCCGTCCGTCCGTCCGTCTGTCAAGACCCTTTTTCTCAGGAACGCGTGGAGGTATGAAGCTGAAATTTATATCAATTACTCAGGTCTACTGTCCCTTGAAGCTGTGAAAAAATCAAACTTCTAAGCCAACGCAATCAAAAGATACAGCCGCTTATGCCGCAAATTTTCGACACTTGCAAGGGAATCAAAACCTACAGGGTGCTTCCCGTGAACTCAGAATCTTGAAATTTGGTACGAAGCAACGTCTTAAAGCATAGATAAAGGAAAAATTACGAAAACCATAAATTTTTAGTTACATCACATACGGAACCCTCGGTGCGCGAGTCCGACTCGCACTTGGCCGGTTTTTTTTATGTACACAATGTAATGAGAAACTTAAAAACGTATAAAAGAAATAAAATATTTTAACTCTACTTTAAATGAAAAATCTTTTTAGTTCTAATCACATAATAGGTTTGTTTGAATCTTTGATCTTTATGTGAAAAACATGCATACACATACAAAGTTTGTGAAATAAATAAAATAATCGTTATTAATGAAATTAACAATTGATTTATTACTACAACTTTATGCAACAATAATTTAGATCTACTCTACATTTCATTAAAGTTCCACATATAATATTAAAATAAACATATGAGTGGCAGCCCTGACAGTCTACGTTATCTAATATTTCCAAGTGCGAAGGCACAAATCCTTCTACATTCTGCATTTTAATTCATTTGAAATCCTCTACACGTTCAGTTGCTGGAAAAAATAAATTTCATGGAAAAGCATTGACAGGAAATTGGCTCGTTGGTGTTATAATTTCCAAACATTGTGAAACACTAAAGTCTAATCACTATTCACTACATAGTATAAAACAAAGTCGCTTTCTCTGTCCCTATGTCCCTTTGTATGCTTAAATCTTTAAAATTACGCAACGAATTTTGATGCGGTTTTTTTTTTAGATAAAGTGATTCAAGAGGAAGGTTTTAGTATATAATTTATTAGGTTTTAGACAAAGCGGGCGAAGCCGCGGGCGGTAAGCTAGTTTCTTTATAAATAAGAAAAGTATTTAGAATTTTATAATTGTTTTTAAAGTCAAGTTAATGTTAGTTTTCTTTATCAGTATTAAACCCGTATTAACATGGCAAATGTTGTTGCTAGGAAACTCTTTTGGTTAAAATCATAGTTTACAACATATTCCTCTATACGAGATTACTTCATTTAAAAAAAAAATTGGTTGTCTGTAAAGTCGGTTTACTGACGATAGTTGAACGTGACAACGTCCGATTGTGCTTCTTTGTCGCTCGTTCCGCGCTCTCGCTTGCACTTCAAGCCTTACATGGAACGCCTCAGAGCGAGGTAACGCCGCATGAGTCATGTTTTTTCGTGCGTGCAACCGGCTCTATCGAATTATAAGACGTTGTCACGTCAAAAAAATCACATAAATCGTTCAAGCCGTTTTAGATTGGTCACTGTCGGACATTTATGTTAGAGATTACAATTCATCTATACTAATATTATTAAGAGGAAACCTTTGTATTTTTGTATGTTTGTATTGATAGGCTCTAAAACTACTAGACCGATTTCAAAATTTCTTTTACCATTACTAAGAGGGATTTTCCGAATCCGTATAGGCTATTATCCCCGAAAACGTAAATATGTACCACGGCCGAAGCCGGACGGACCGCTAGTATAAGATAAAAATCCTCGAACTAAATTATGAATTCCAATCATGTTTCTATTTTCAATACATCGCTAATTCAAAAGCTTTTCAGTGAACAACTATAAACAGTATCGGAAATTGAAATATATTTTATCGTGAGAAAACGAGGATGGTAATAAAACATCACTTCCTTTGTGAATGCACGGGGCAATCCGATATCCTTGAACATTGCAAGTGTATTGCAAATCGTAGAATTTTTGATTATAAGTCATTTGATATACTGCTGTCTTTCTCTCTTTTATTTTATTGTAATGGCCCATTACTAATGGGATGTCTGATGGTGGGCTCAGATGCTTGCGTTCAAAGTGACATTCAACGAGCACAAGCACGGGCACAAGCGTGCAAACATGTTGTTTGTGCATGCACCCGTGTTTATTTGTTTGCACCGAGCGCACGGGCTGCTTGCCGGGCTACTTGCCAGACTGCTTGCCGAGCTGCTTGCTGGGCTGCTTGCCGGGCTACTTGCCAGACTGCTTGCCGAGCTGCTTGCTGGGCTGCTTGCCGGGCTACTTGCCAGACTGCTTGCCGAGCTGCTTGCCACGCGTCTGAACGTGCCGTAATTGTTTTGACGGAACATATTTATAACCATCCCCCCTAGTCAAGTGGCTTTCTGTTAGCGTAGCGTTCAATATGTATCTACGTGTCAATCTCATACATTCGTAGTCTATTCTATTGAACGCTACGCTAACAGAAAGCCACTTGACTAGGGGGGCTGATTTAATTTTTATTTTGATGAAATTGAAAATGATAATTTAAATTCAGAATTATAAAATTGATTAATTTTATTACCTACTAGTGGTCCGCCCCGGCTTCGCCCGTGGTACATATTTATGTTTTCTCTACATAAGAACCATCCTGGTACTTCAAGGAATATAATAAAAAAATAATTATCGAAATTGGTCCACCCGTTCTCGAGTTATGCGCTTACCAACACATTTTGCGATTCATTTTTATATTATAGATTTATACGTGCTGTTTGTGAATTCAGGATAGGCAGGAATAAAAGTGTAGGTATAATAGAGCCTATGTTACTCTGAAAAATTATTTTTTTTAAACTCGTCCAACTGTTTTCGCGTAATAGGTAGGTCGTTAAAATAAACCTTATAAATTCAGTAATAAGAGTTTATTGATCGTCCGTAATAATCACTAGAATATCTGTTAAAATATAATTTCTAGAGAGAAATATTTAATAACCCAGATGCTCTTGAAACCGCTTCAAAAGCCAATAACGGTACTCTTTGAAAGTTTCCATACAAAAGAAACCAAATTGAAAAATACCAATAGAGCTTCCACATTGTTATAATGAGTTACTTTTAGCTTAAAATACAGATTTATGAAAATTCAGCTAGACATGATTTTTTTATCCCTCGACACTCAGGATAAAAAAATCACTTTAAAAAGAGGTCGAGTATATTTTAAGTTAATTTTATTATTTAAATATATTTCAGTACCTAGCTAACACAAATAAATAGATCAAAAAAAAACTCTTCTCTGTAATACTACTTTAGAGATTAGGCAGAGTTTGTAATGTACCAAAATGTATCTTTTAGTACTGCAAAGTGAAAATATAAAAAGTACGTATATTTATCATTCGTTAAAATTTCATAACCGTCACATCCGCACCACATCGACATCCATCAATCAAAATGTATTGAAATATTGAAATACGTACAATACTAGCAAATACATAAACATGTCACAAACAGACAAAACATTCACGTTTAATCATAGTTTGGATTATGTCATTGAGAAATTCACAAGGAGAAATTACTCCAAAATTACATTAAGCTTTTATATTTAAATAGAGCACGCTACAAAGCTCTTGAGAATAACTTAATCTACTAAAACAGTTCTGAGTTTGGTCAATTTTTAAATTCATATCGACTTCACATTTAATAATACATTACTTACAGAAGTATATCTTTCACACACACACATGACTATACGTGTACGCACACCTACACACATTAATCCAAGCACACATGCAAACACACACAGCACAAATAGGTACACACAATAACAAAAGTTAATAATTAAAAACGAGAAGACCCAAAGAAAGATTTTTATAATCGCTAAAGACGCTCTATACGCTCGATGTAAAAGTTTATAGGCTATTTGATACGATAAAACCCAAAAAAGTACTAACTAGTAAAGCATTCATTCATTTATTCATTCATTCATTTCATTCATTCATTCATCTTTAAAAACAACCAATTAAACAACCAATATTGGAAATGTCTAACCTAAAGTTAGTATATTCCCAATCTAAACCATCTGGAACAACCGCATAGTCAGGAAGTAATCAGTCTTTCGTGTGGTACTAGTTAGAGACTGCGGTTTCACTCGTGTGTCCGGAAATATATAGCCTATATTATATATACTTATTTATCTTTGTGCTAAATTTTGTACAGATCTGATGAGCTGTTTTTGCGTTAAATGCAAAGATATAGCCTATATACTCAAGTAACTTCGTGCTAAATGTTATATACTTAAACCTGACTAGCTGTTTTGGTGTAATGAGAAGCAAATATTTATAATATCTATACTAATATTATAAAGCTGAAGAGTTTGTTTGTTTGTATGAACGCGCTAATCTCGGGAACCACTGGTCCGATTTGAAAAATTCTTTCGGTGTTAGAAAGCCCATTTATCGAGAAAGGCTATAGGCTTTATACCTATATATCATCACGCTAAGACCAACAGCAGCGGAGCAATGTGGGTGAAACCGCGGGGAGCAGCTAGTATAATATAAGGTTTAAAGACATTTATTCCCATATAATAGAGCAAAATATAATAGTGTCATTAAAATTATTATATGCTTCGCTATCTTTATTTCTGTGCTTTATTTTATACAGATACTAGCGGTCCGCCCCGGCTTCGCCCGTGGTACATATGAAAAATAGATGTTGGCCGATTCTCAGACTTACCCGATATGCACAGAAAATTTCATGAGAATCGGTCCACCCGTTTCGGAGGAGTATGCAGACTAACATTGTGACACGAGAATTTTTTATATAAGAGATAACGAGCTGCTTTTGCGTGAAGGAGTATTAAGGCGTTACCCGGCAATTTCGACTATGTTCAACCTCTATAAAGTCTGATACAACATAAAGCACAATACCGAAAAAAATATATAAAATAGGATGGTCTTTGATCTTTAATTGCTCGCGAGGAATTTATTCCAAAGTTAATAGATTTCTAGAAAAAAAATGTGCCGTGGTCATCGATTTTTCCGCAAATACTCTATAAACTGCGTAACCTGCTGACTTAGAGCTCTGAAAATTTTATGTTTAATAAATTATCAGTTACACAACATTTCCTGACGAGGATATTTTGTTTCACTGATTAGTATCTTTTTAAATACAAAATGCGAGGAAAAAAGAAGGTGCAGCGGGAGAGGTTTGAGATCCGTCAAGTATGGTCAAGGTTATTAGCGCATGTAAAAGCCTTAAACATTTTTTCAATAAGTCGTAATAAAATTATTTAATTATAAGTTAAGACCGATGAGATTTTCCTTTGACTACGAAATAATTGAATGAAATATGATAAAATAAGCTGCATATAGGTACTATAAATTCCTAAAGTTATATGGTATCTGTATTAAAATTTAATTATTGATGGATGCGAACATATTTGCTGCTATTTTCCGCAAGAAATACTGAACCAATTTTGCCGAAATTTGGTATGCAGATTTATTATAGGCTGGAGTAATATATATGCTACTTTCCCAATACATATACGTGCGGTGACGTGGGCTAAAGTTAGTACATAATAAATTAAAATCATACGTGAGATGCATGTAGAACATAAAATAAATCATGAACAAAAATATATGAATTCAATTTCATCATATTATTTCTACATTTCTATATTATATTGACCAAATTGACAGACAAATTAACTTTAATCTATTATAATTCATAGAAATTGAAATTCAAATCAAAATCAAATCATTTATTTAAATTTAATTAAATTGAACTATCATTATTCGTTATAACATAAAAATATTAAAGCCATTTTTCCACCTCAAAAAATATATTTAACCCATGCTTTTCATTTTTTAGGAATAACATTTAGGACAAGGGAGTTTTTACAAACAACCAAAAAAAACTTTCCTCCATCTTTAGTTTAGCTCAATAAATCATTCCTCTCAATAATATAGATACCTATAGATATGTGCGGGTGGTTAAATCGTTATTGATAGTGGGAAGCTAAGAGAAAAGCGGGATAAATGGACTGAAGACATCCGAGATCTTTTATCGATAAAGCCATCCATTTTGCGAGACGGAACAACCCTAGTGACCTCTGATAAAGGGCACAAGATGCATGTGTTCATTAACTATACTCTATAGTCTATACTACTGAGTACTAACATAGATAATATCTACTAGTATGGTATTATAATATTTGTGGTCTATACTAATATCTATATTCTATAATCTATACTATCATCACTACATAGTATAAAACAAAGTCGCTTTTTCTGTCCCTATTAGACTACAGGCCCGTGTTGAAAAAATTATGGGTCATTTGACCCACCACCTGACCTATCTAGAATGATATAAGAGCATAAAATAATAAGATTCAGCACTATGACGTCACTTGTAAGCTGTCCACCTGAGTGCAGATGAGAATTCGAAGGTTCAGGTAGAGATTTTCTCCCCTTGTCTCCATGATTTTTGTACGGCGTTGCGGAATAATTGATTAAAAGTAGTATAGAAATAGTATGACACAGATGCCGTACAAAATCAAATGACCAAATTTACCCCAGCAACTGTCGAAAAATAAAAATAAATTCCGACTTTGTGGACCACCATTTTTGTACGGCATCTGCGTCATACTATTTCTATACTGCTTTTAAGCCATTATTCCGCAACGCCGTACAAAAATCATGGAGACAAGGGGAGAAAATCTCTACCTGAACTTTCGAATTCTCACCTGCACTCAGGTGGACAGCTTACGAGTGACGTCATAGTGCTGAATCTTATTATTTTATGCTCTTATATCATTCTAGATAGGTCAGGTGGTGGGTCAAATGACCCATAATTTTTTCAACATGGGCCTGTAGTCTATATGTCCCGTTGTATGCTTAAATCTTTAAAACTACGGAACGGATTTTGATGATTTTTATAAAGAGAGTGATTCAATAGGAAGGTTTTAGTTTATAATTTATTAGGTTTGAGACAAAACGGGCGAAGACGCGGGCGGTAAGCTAGTAATATTATAAAGCTGAAGAGTTTGTTTGTTTGTTTGAACGCGCTAATCTCAGGAACTACTGGTCCGATTTGAAAAATTCTTTCGGCGTTAGATAGCCCATTTATCGAGGGACATTTTATAAGCTATATATCATCACGCTAAGATCAACAGGAGCGGAGCCGGTGAAATCGCCCAGCACAGCTAGTCTATTATAAAATAACACATTTTTCGTAATATTATATCCGACCATCACGTGAAAATTTAAAATTATCAGGAGCATCTTGGTTTGTAAGGTTATATTCCAGGTAAGAAGGTATGTTAGCAGTTGCTTAACAAAATTTTCCCGCCCACAGAGATTCTACGCACACAGCTAGAATAACAAAAACAAAACACGAAGTAAACAACCGACTTCAAACTTGCACTTGCAACATTTACAAATACAGACAAAAATGCTCATAAAATAAAAACTACTGGGCCTATCCGAATTAAATTTTTATGGGACCAATTCGACACCATCCCGCATCGAACAAAAAAAGAATCACGTAAATCGGTTCAGAAACCTCGGAGTAATCGGTGTACATACATAAAAAAAAAAAAACATACCGGCCGAATTGATAACCTCCTCCTTTTTTTTGAAGTCGGTTAAAAAACATAGACATCACACAAGAGAGTAGAATTTAACTTGTTTTATGAAAAACTACAACGGCAGTGTTTTCTATCGATAAGTATCTTCTCTGTCTGTATAACAGAATACAGATATTACCTACAGGAACCCGCGAAAATATGCATCTTTGACAAGAACTATTGCACAAAGTATATGCAAAACAATATTACAAACCAATGCAACATTGACACAAAATGCATACGTTAGCCGTTCATAAGTAGGCTTGAAAACAGCATACGTAAAGATACTTATGTGTTCTTGTTCCCCTTTGTGATGGGGCCTTGGCTGGAGTGGAGGCTGAGTAATCGATAAGACTCATATTATTATAAGGTTTGGAGGGAAAATTATTTTATTATTAACTTGTGTAAATATTCGTGAAGTTAGATGTGTGGGTGTTAGTTATTTGATTATGGGAATGTTATTATATTTTTTGTTTTATAATTGGTAAATAAAATAGTAGGTACCTACATTATACATATTATACTTACTTATGTGTTTGTTAAACAATAATGAAAAAATGTTGAATCTGGGCCCGTAGACAAAGTAACAATTAAAAAAGGCAAAAATGTATGGGATTGACATACGCCGCGTTAGATCACGTGGTCTATCTAATGTCAATCCCATACATTTTTCCTTTTCTAACTTCGTTATCGTTTTTTAATTGTTACTTTGTCTAAGGCCCCTGATCTTTATTTTGTTACCGACCGACGACGTTCTTAAAAACCACTGAAAGTTCCAAATTCGTAGTACGTTGTATTATTTGAAATTATTATTTTATTATTATTTTTTAATTATTTAATATTTTTACGGCATCGACAGAACAAGGTAAAATTAAATAAACTATATATTACAGATAATTTTAACCCCAACAGATACAGGGTACGAGGCTAGTAGACGATAACTTCACTAAAATAACATTGGTTGAGTTGGTCTTGAATTTTTTATTAAAAAACTCATCGCACAAAACGCAACCGCTGAAAATATGCTTTGTATCGAATATTTCATGCTAAAAGCTCTGAGGAATTGTTCCAATTACGTATTATCAGATGCTCATTTTCAATATTGAAATAAAGGGAAAATAGTTTTAAATTACGCTTTTAAAATACATACAAGTTTTCGTTAACTCGACGTTTTTTTATCAGCTTCACCTGTATGTTTGAATGTAACTGACTCAATAAGACTCGATTTTGACCCACTTTAAACGGACAGATTTAATTCAAACTTTGTACACTTATCAAGGATCAGTGACAATACAATTTCACGAGGCGAATAAATAGGCATTTTCTAGGTAGACATGATTTCATGCGGAAGATTGCGAATGTGTACCCCCATCCCGTCTAAAGCAGCGCGTTGGTACACGGTGGGGTTTTAGTCGGTAGGAATCCGACATAACCCACGGCTCCCGGGGAAGGATCCCCGGGAGCCGTGGGTATCTTAGGCAAGATTTCCCCACTTGAAAAAAAAAAAAAGGTAGACATGATTTACCACCATAGACCGCGTCACCGCTTTCCATCAGGTGGGACTGTGGTCAAATGTCTACCTATCCGAATTAAAAAAAAAGCTTATAATAAAGCGTGTTATTCAGTTTTTTAATCAATTTATTTATTCATTTAATTACCCAACTGCGCCAAAATAGGGTAATGCTTTTCGAATTTGTCTGTACATTTCTTTGGCACACTCTGTAGGTTTGATTGATTTGAGTTTGAGAAGTGTCATTAGCTTCATCTTAATTGTTAGTGACACTGGGTATGAGGTGTCAATTAATTATTATGGATGGGTTAATAAAGTAATGTAAAATTAATAAGCTGGTGATTGTTGTAAGAAAATATATAATAACTAGCGGTCCGTCCCGGCTTCGCCCGTGGTACCTACATGTTTAAACTATCCTATCTCTCAAGTTGGATCGAACTGCACATGGTGTGCGAATCATTATAATCGGTTAAGTGGTTTAGGAGTACATTGAGGACAAACATTGTGACACGAGACTTATATATATTAAGATTATCGAAAGTCTTCTAAAAAGTCATGAATTTGTCGACATATAACCTACCAACTTACCCGGTACTCGATTTTCCACTTATTTCAATATGTAAACTGCATTTTAAACTTACTAATGCATCTAACGTCTTATAATTGCACCATTATTTAATAAATCAAGCGTTAATTAATGGATTGTTAAAATTAACATGTATTTTAAGGAAATCTAACAGACCATTAACAAATCGACCACTAACTATGTTATGTTCACAAAATCAATCATTTTAAAACAAACTGTGCAACAGTTTAAAACCTGCTTTATTTACTTCTAGACCATAACAAAACGCGTATTTATTTACCAAAATTATTTTAAAACCTGCATTATTTACTAGACCAAAATTATAGCAATATTATAGTTATATACAAAACGCGGTCGTGGCCTATTTGACACGAGAAGTAGCACACAATAACAATAGACAATTCTTATAGAGATCCCGTCAACAATTGAACAGTATTAAGACCAATAAAAGAGAATTTTTCATTTATTTTTATGATGGTTCGTGGTAATATAACGGATAGATATTATATTGCATGCTTGATATTTAATTGAAGACTATATAAACTGTGCTATATAGCTAGGCTAGGAGATTTTCCGTCAATTTCACATTTATAATAGACGTCATGCATTATTTCTTTAACACTGGTTTGACACAAGTGTTTTAATAATTTTTCGTGAAATAGAAAATGACTAGTTTCCTCGACTATTAATCCAAAATAAATGATAAATTGATTGAATTTTCTCAACAAAATTATAGTTTTATTTCCTTGATCTTTAGTTTTTATAATTTAACCAAATAAATACCTAATCTAAAATGACCTAAGTATATATCCGAAATAAAAAATATGAATGGAAATTTCATTTCCATAGAAAATACGTTAAATGTGAAACAGACATACTGACACGTACGTGACGTTATGACAACAGATAAATAACACATGTTACAGCTTTAATAAATCTTTTATATCAGTGCATTTACATCAAACGAACATATAGCTAGAGCTTGAGCAAGAGCATTCTTTCGTGATCTTTTAGTGTAAACAAAAACTCGTATTCAGTGTTGTTCAGTATTAGAACATTGCATAGAATCTTTTCGAACGCACTAAGATAACGAAAGAATGCTCTACGCCTGTTTACACTAATGGAATGTGACATAGTGGGGTTAGAATGAGCATTCGCTCGTTTGATGCAAATGCACCGTTGCATAAAATTGTTATATTTCTAAGCTTTATTTATTAAAAAAAAGCTTTCAGTTGTCATGGTGTGAACAAGGGTGAAAATTCGTGTTTGTACTTTATTTTTAGCATGCTAACGTCAATCAACTTTGAAATTGCATGCAATTTTAGATTTTAGGGTTGCCTCTCAAGGTTTCTTTAAAACGTTTAGAAAGTAAGTAAAATGGACTTTGATAAAGGTTAAAATATAATACAACTAAGTTATAAACCAGTGAAGAAATCTTTTGAACTAAAAAAAATATAGAAGAAAGCAATCAGAAAAGGAATTATAAAAATAACTAGATTTCCGCCCGCGGCTTCGCCCGCGTTTGCAAAGGAAAACCCGCATAGTTCCCGTTCCCGTGGGATTTCCGGGATAAAACCTATCCTATGTGTTAATCCAAGTTACCCTCTATATGTGTGATAAATTTCATTGTAATCGGTTCAGTAGTTTTTACGTGAAAGAGTAACAAACATCCATACATCCATACATCCTTACAAACTTTCGCCTTTATAATAGTATTAAGATTGAACAAAACCGCATTCCGTCTTCACTTCAGGAAGTAGCAACTTATCCTTAAAAACAATGTAAATATAAAAGTTTATACATCAAGGGGGTGTACAAGCAAATTTTTGAACAATAACATCAAAGCATCATATACCTATTTAGTAAGAGACTACGATCAAAAGCTAGGTATGTACCCTACTCAAGTTGAGAGCCACTTAAGATTGAGAAACAAGGCAGGAAACCCTTCAAGTTACGAAACACAATATCTTATAGTTAATTGCGCCCCGCGGTTTCACTCGCGGACAAAACCACGAGCAATTAACTATATTCGTTCTAAATTTCATACAGTTAGTGGTTGAGTCGTTCACAAATGGACAAACGCACAAAGCTTTCGCATATTTTATAATGTACTACTGTGCCCCGCGGTTTTACCCGCATTGTTCGGCTCCTTTTGGTCTTATATAAATAGATAGCCTTCCTCGAAAAATGGGCTATCTAATACCGAAATAATTTTTCAAATCTGACCAGTAGTTCCTGATATTAGCGCGTTCAAAAAAACAAACAAACACTCTTCAGCTTTATAATATGTAGTATAGATTTAGATTAGCACGCAGCTTCACCTGCGTGGTCGAAATTGCGCGCTGCGTTTCGGTATAAATGAGAAAATGACAAAAGTGGATACAAGATATAGAAGACTGAAGAAATATCGAATGCTAAAGGCAAGCAGTAAGCCATGACCAATAAAAATACTATCGTACATCATAAACAAATGTGACTGTGAAATTAAATAAAGTTATTATAACAGAACAATAAACGTTACATTCTAACAATATAACAAAAACAATAGTTTCGTAACACTCGCAATTTGCATTGAACTTTTTAAAAGCTTTCTGTATTTAGAACCTAGACCTCTTATTACATTTCTCTTTGGTTCAGCTATTACATGCACTTTGCTTTGTCTTTGACACTGTTTTTAAAGGCCATGATTATACAACAATAACAAGAACTTTAAAATCATTTGCACTGGGTTTTCTGTTTTGATTTCATGTTTGTAAGCTACGTCCCGTTTTGCCATACTTTTTAAGCTATTGCATTGCTTCTATCGCGGGCCTTGAGCGCGGGGACCGAATCCAGAAATTGCGTAACGAAAAACCTCACGCTCCCCTCTCCGACGGGCGCGGAGGTGTGGCTTGAAGGCATAGCATGCAATAGCTTTACCGCGGCAGTCCCCGAGTGCCACACGTCTTTCTTTAAGACTTTTTGCCATAATTTGCGATTCACATTTTTAGATTATACCTATTAGGAGAACACGTAGCAGCTCCTAAAATTTCATCTCATTACGGTGCATTTACATCAAACGAGCGAATGCTGATTCTAACCTCACTATGCCAAATTATTTTAGTGTTAACAGGCGTAGAGCATTATTTCGTTGTTCTTAGTGCGTTCAGAAGATTCCATGAAATGTTCTAATACTGAACAACACTGAATACGAGTTTTCGTTTACACTAAAAGATCACGAAAGAATGCTCTTGCTCTATCTCTAGGCTCTATGGTCGTTTGATGGTAATGCACCGTAAAAGACCCTTACATTGTGAATATCGAGAAACATACATTTTACGAATACAATGAAAAACTACGATATAACATACTCACTACACAGTAATCTACATTTATTATTTATTTTAAAGCATTATTACATAATATTATTTATTTTAAAGCCGAAGAGTTTGTTCATTCGGATGAACGCTATTTATCTCAGGGACATTAGTTGTTGTGTAGTTTGAATGCATTCGAAAAATCATTTTTGACTTGGATAGTTCCTATCGAGGAAGGCTATATTATTTATGTATTATTATTTATAGTAGTATAACAACATAAACCAGCAATGAAAAATGTAGCAAAAAAATTCCTTTTAGAGCAGACGAATTTGCGAAGGTCGTCATTACACACCCAAAATAAACGCAGAATAAACTTTAATTGCGCTATTCAGCAAAAACTGCAAGTATTTTGAGTTATTAAAGACTAGGCTTTTATAAACTAGGACTTTTTATTTATTTATTTTATTACACTGATATAAAACAACGATAAAAGATACA
Organism: Colias eurytheme; assembly: GCA_907164685.1. NCBI lineage: Eukaryota > Metazoa > Arthropoda > Insecta > Lepidoptera > Pieridae > Colias > Colias eurytheme. The sequence continues at coordinate 21,610 of CAJQZN010042527.1, read as the reverse complement.
AAAAACAACATTAAAAATATAATTCTCATGTTCAATTGTATAGGAATAATTATTTACATAAGAATGACGTATCACAATTGGCTGCCATATCACTATACAGTGATCTCTGCCAGGCAACCTAGGAAAAGGCCAAAAAGTGAAATACCTACATATTATATATTATGAAAACTTGTTTATGGGTTAAAATAAATACAAATATCCTTCCTCCTTTTTTGGACCGTAAACATTTAAGGAGGAAGGTTTAGTTCATAAGGCCAGTAAAATTAATACACCTATAAAATATTGATATGTTTGTGTATTAAGGGATTTATTAGAACTGTTATGCTAGGCATCCATTAGAGGCGGATCGGGCCGGGCCGCATCGCAACGGGCCGGGTACGGGGCGCGGCGGACCGCCTAGGCGGATTTTATCTAACAGACGCTCGCCGCTTACATCCGCCTGCCTGCGTCCACTAGACGGGTTGGGGCGGGCCGGGCCGCAGCGCACCGCCGCGGCCGGCAGAAAGGAATCCGCCTGCGAAGCGATATCCGCCAATGCGTTGCGGCCCGCCCCGACCCGATCCGTCGCTAATGGACGATGTTTCATACAAAACATAGGCCGGCGTATTTTTGCGTTGCGATGCGGCCCGGCCCGATCCGCCTAGTGGACGCCAGCCATTAGAAGGATTTTACGATACCAGCTTGAGCTGTAAACTTAGGCTGTAAATAATATTCTCGTGTGGATTTTAACTATTGGGAAGATGTTGTTAGATTTATAGCGTAGTTTTTTTTCTAAAAGATAATTTTTTTCAATTGTATGTAAAATAAATTAAATTAAAATATGACTTTTGTGTTTCGATTTTAATGTTGATAGGGGTTAATTGGATACAAAAAAATTGTTTATGAAAAAATGTAACTTACTGTTTTTGATTTTGAACATGTAGTTACCTACCTAACTAGTTAAAATATAAACATAAATTACACAATATAGTAGAAATATACATATTAAAGCTTTTAAATAAAAAGCTGTTATTCTTCTGGAACATTGTAACAATACCAAATATAACTCATTTCATCAGATAACATGAAACACGTTTTCAGGACAAAATTATGTTTCTTTCAGTCACTCCAATTTAAAACAGTTGTACAAAAAAACCTTCATTTGAATTATAAATAAAACCTAAAAGTTCCGACACGTTCGCGCCATAAATAAAATTAAGTTGAAAAAAATTTCACACTTAGGTAATTACCTCGACTCCTGTTGATATATCACCAAAACTTCCCGCCTGGTATCATTTATCACGTTTAAATTTATCCAATTATCTATGTAATTAAAGAAAAAATTAACAGACCAGAAAAATAAAGCCGAGTTTGTCTGTTTGAACGCGCTGATGTCAGGAACTACTGAACCGATTTCAAAAATTATTTCGCCGTTGGATTTGTATTGATCCCTGAATGCTATTTAATATGAATGATATAATAGAGGCTATTTAATATTATGTAAACAGGCGAAGCCGGGACGTACCTACTGCTAGTACAGTATAATTATAGAAATGCATTTATGTGCATTGTGCAACTAATACTCGAAAAATCAGTGATTTAACGACCAAGTACATACTTGAGAACGCCCATCTGTGTGAGTGTTCTTTTTTTAAATAAATATTTTATTTCAGGGAGTTTTCATTTATCTATTTTTAAATTTAATATTATATTTCATTAATAGAATGTCTTGACAGCTGTAATTCTAACTGGCCAGTGATAATATAACCGACCTCTTTGCTTGTCGTAAAAAGAAAAAAAAAATTAAAACTCATTTCTGTCCTTTATGAGGGACTGGGGCTCAAGGGCTTATTTCTCGCACTTATAGCAGAATCAATCGTCGTTTCGAATAGATGAGAGCAAAATATATTTTGCGCTTTGAAAGTTTTTTTCTAAGAAATATTGATTTGTAGGGAAAGTGGAAATAAATGTTTCTTTACTTCCTTCCTTTCTGTAATAGCTTTGCTCGTGTGGTTTATGACCTAAATAAAAAAAAAATTGGTTGTCTGTAAAGTCGGTTTACTGACGATAGTTGAACGTGACAACGTCCGATTGTGCTTCTTTGTCGCTCGTTCCGCGCTTTCGCTTGCACTTCAAGCCTTACGGAACGCCTCAGAGCGCGAGGTAACGCCGCATGAGTCATGTTTTGTCGTGCGTGCAGCCGGCTATCGAATTATAAGACGTTGTCACGTCAAAAAACTTTTTTGACGTAATATAGCTTGGATGTGAATCAATGTATGCAAAATGTTTGTTTGAGGCTCTTGTGAGGCTCTTTTATAACCGTAAAAGAGTCAGCTAAAACGGAAGGATTTTGGCTAATCGGCGTAAGTTTCAACCGAGTCGATTCTCATAGATTTTTACGCGTGATAGAGTAAAAAACATTTTAGAATTCACATTCATAAAAACTAACATATTTTATAGTATTTATTATCTGAAGGACTTATACTACACTGCACTAGCTTTCCGCCCGCGGCTTCGCCCACGTTTATAAAGAAAAATCCGCATAGTTCCCGTTCCAGTGAGATTTCCGGGATAAAACCTATCCACTGTGTTAATCAAAGTTATCCTCTATATGTGTGCTAAATTTCATTTTAATCGATTCAGTAGTATTTGCGTGAAAGAGTAACCGGAAATCCCACGGGAACGGGAACTATGTGGGTTTTCCTTTGAAAACGCGGGCGAAGCCGCGGGCGGAAATCTAGTAGGACATAATATTTATTATCTGAAGGACTTATAGAGCATTTCGAGTTCAATAAAATTACGTTTATGCGAAAGATAGTAAATGATCATTATATGCATTAAAACTTATAATAAAATAGATGAGCTTCGCATGACTCTGCTCCTGTTGGTCTTAGCGTAATGATATATAGCCTATAGCCTTCCTCGATAAATAGGCTATCTAACACCGAAAGAATTTTGCAAATCGGATCAGTAGTTCCTGAGATTAGCGCGTTCAAACTAATCAACAAACTCCTCAGCTTTATAATATTAGTATCTTTGGCATAATATAATTTCACACTAGTTATTGAAATGTTAGTAAAACAAGTCCTATACGATTAAAAAATAATGTATAGATAAAAAGCCTACTCTACACATGTACATAATCTATCATCAAACCATATTCTATCAAAATTTATCCATCCAAAATCTCTAAGGAATAACACATATACATATTTTCTCTTTTTATTATTCATATGTGATATTTTTATAAGATGTCTCTCAGAGATAGGTCATGTCAATCTAGAAATAGTATTGCTATCCAGAAAACTGTTTCGCTAGTCAAGTCACGATTTACGTTATTATTTCTTGGCAATATTATATGGAACTAGCGGTCCGCCCCAGCTTCGCCCGTGGTACATGTTTACGTTTTCTCTACATAAGAACCATCCTCGTACTTCAAGGAATATAATAAAAAAAGAATTATCGAAATCGGTTCAGCCGTTCTCGAGTTATGCGCTTACCAACACATTTTGCGATTCATTTTTATATATAAGAAGATAAGAAGATATATATAGATTTAACCCATGACCACAGATAATAATAATAGTATCTGTAGTTAATAGTTTACTAATACCCTGACTTTGCTTACTGTAGAACATGAAAAACCTATAATATTATATTCCGGTTTTTATACGTAAATTCGTATCGGTTCTGGAAAAGAAAATTACACAAACGAACAAAAAATATAGCCCACTAGGTACAGGTAGGACACAACTTTTATGGTAAAACAAAACTGCTTTTAATAAAATTAATTTTGCTTTTAATCTTCTCTGTGTACCGAAAATTAGTTTAGATACGTGAAAAGTTTAATTAGACCTAAGATTTAAATAATTCTCGTACGAAAAAACCTGAACCGTTTTATTTATTTTGTCGAATTATCGAAATAAATGTGACTTTAAAGCAGTACAATCACAAGGCACTTCAAGATAAGGAATCTTAAAGGGATGAAATAGGAATTGAATCGTCTTTTGAAATGGTTATCGCGATCTAATACGATTTCCAAGAGCTTAGAAAGCTTGTAGGAGAATTGAAGGTAGGAAAATAAATAAAGAGGAAGATAAATGTAACAGTTTGAATCCGAATCGGTCGGTTTTGTATATTTTATTTATGGTAGAGCATAACTGATGTTACGTTACCATCGATCATTAATAGCACTTGTAAATGTAAGGTGTTTTATATGAATTAATTAATTATTTTTTAAAGTGAAACTTTTATTACATCGTCTCAAACTTTTTGGTCTGTGTAGCGCATGTCGCGTGTATCGCGGCTGCCGAGTAGGTATACCTACTCGGCAGCCGACCGTCACGCGACATGCGCTACACAAAGCAGTGTTCGGAACCGTTCGAACAGTTTCACTTTTACCGTGGTTTCATAAAACCACACAACATTTTTTTATTATTTAACACGACATTGAACACAATTAAAAAAATGTACTGCTTTAAAAAATGTACTGAAGACTGCCATATCGCTGGCAGTAATCTCTACCAGGCAACCCAAATGGTAAGGATGCGTTTTGCTTTGCTGCTAAGTCATAATCTTTTCATGAAGGTTTGGTGTTCAATAATCTGTACTAATAAAAAAAAAAATAAATAAAAAATCATTTATTGATCAATTTGTGGGTTAGGTACAAACATGTAACATTTGGACCCCAAACTAGGACAGCCTGTGTTTTGGGGTCCACCAATAATAACATGAAACATCGCAGGTTGTAAGTAGTTGCAAAGCATAATATATTATGGAAAAAAGTTGCAAGTATACGCACGGTGGAATAATATTATATTAGGTTGCTGTTATTTCTGTTTTTATATATATTTTGGTTTCTATTTAAGCGATTGCAGATTAAAGGAGTTCATTTAGTCTAAAATGAAATAAAATAATTGAAGGGAGGCAAATTCAGAGACGTACAAACCGTGGCAATAAATTCAAGTCATGAAGCAAGTAATTTACAATATTACGCCCTTATAAGACGCAAGAAAACTCACACAATCAAGGGAACGAATACAATTACACAATAATAGATCTCCAAGGACGATATGATGTCCTGGTACTTTAATATTTTTAATTCTATTATGTACGCGTGGAAAATTATTTAAATCGATTTAATAAAAAATTAAAATGGCGTCGCAATGTTTGTGTTTGTTGTGAACAAATAGTTACAATATGTCAATAATATTGATATTTAATTTCTAGATATTTCGAAATACTTACCGTTGCATTGTAACGCGTCCGTTCACTGTGAAAATCTATGGTGGACTGACGCCCGCCCGCCTGTTGTTTAAGGGTTTGGATTTATATAGAGCTGTTATTACAGCTGTGAATAGCGTAATCATAAATAAAATATGGTATAATGACAGGGATGTTAAGTTTGTTTGGTAAATCGTGGAAATGTCAAAGAAAATTTGGAATAAACATAATATTAGTAAAGACATTCTTTATTTATTTTGAAAGAAATCAGTATAACTGTGTTGTTGAATTAAAATGATTGAATAGATACTGATATCATTTGTAAGGCATTGTGCCAAGAAATGATCATCTTTAATTTTGATTTTCAAATTTACCGAATTAGGTACCGATTTAACAGACAAAGATTTGGGCAAAGATGAAAAGTGGCTCAGTTTTTTCATGAAATAAACTTAAACAACAGCAGTACCTACAGAGAAGAGCTGACATAATATGACAAGAGTCATATGTCGGCTAATGTCCTATTTGCTCTTCAAAAATATTATTTCAAATTAATTGAAACTGCCTGTAAAGTGTAAATAGTCATATTAACAAGCACTATAAACATTTCAATTCACCTTTATACACTATGTATGACTTCTGTCACAACCAACGTAACAGCTCTATATGATTACAACATAAAAGGAGGAAAATGGTAGCCTCTCGCAATCAACCCCGCGCTCGCCGCCCCAGCAACAGTTTGCTAAGAAATTGCCAGTGTAAAGAAACTTTACCATAATTTCGGGTAATGTATTAAACTCATACACAAAATTCGCTGAATCGAGGAGAGAAAAAAGGGCAAAAGTATATATAATATTATGAAAAGATCTCCAATGACCAACTATTGGAACGCTGCCACGAGACACCGATTTTCCGCCAAATCTTACGCCGTAAATGGACATGGATTGGCCACACTCTTAGAAGGGACACCTTACATATACCCAGGCAAGCCCTGGAGTGGACTCCGCAAGGGAAAAGAAAACGTGGCCGACCTAGACAATCCTGGCGTCGTTCCGTGGCAGCGGAGGCTAAGGCGATCGGTTTGACGTGGCCGGAGCTGAAGAGCGTAGCCCAAGACCGTACGCGATGGCGGCGCACTGTGGACGCCCTCTGCCCCACATAGGGGCCATAGGACCTTAAGTCATGAACAGGGTTTGTACAAGCTATGAACGTGAGATAATATTAAGTAAGAAGTATCACGTCACGTACATTTGTAACATGAGGAAACCTGGATTATTTTATACAGGTTTTTATTTAAAAGGGGGTAGAGCTGGAGCTTTTAGAATTATCATATTCATTGTCTCATAGCGAAAGGATTATCGAGGTAGTTTTATAAATGATGTAGTAGGTGTGCTCTAACACAAACTACATATAAATCATTAAAAAAAGATATTTTCAATGAACATACTTAAGAATTTAAGTAAGCATTGAGCAAGTAATTTTAGTATAAATTTAAGGTATTTAAATTAGCATATTACATATTGTTAATAATATACAAATAAATGAGACGAAATAAAATCAAACACTTGGCAACACAGCTATCTCCCGCGAAAGCTGTTACAATCCGTCGAAAACGTAACGTTTCTAAGCATACCACTTTAGTCTTGTAATAGCTGTCTCTCTAAATTAACCGTATTATACCCGAACCCATGCGTAAACAACACAAATGTTTTGAACTGTATATTAAAGGGATAGAGTTGAAAATCAAATAGCATGTTTTTCCTAGTCTCGTTTTACGTAAAACTTAATTGATCTCGTCAATCATGACAACTCGATTCGCTGTCAATTTACGAGGGAACGAATACACTTACATATTTTATCCTGTCGATAAATCTTCGCTAATAAAAACTGCAAATACAATGTCGGTACGTTTGCTTGGTAATATTTTATAGAGTTTTGTGTTTGTAAGGGGACTGTTTAGAAAGTGCTGGATCGATTTTGAAAATTCTTTCACAGTAGGAAATTATATTATTCAGGCTACTAAACGCTATATTCTTTTGGATTAAGCAGCTATAAGAATAAAAAAATAATTTCTACCACATAAAAAAGTGATCAAGCAATGGTTGGAACGATCATAAATTGGATGAGAATTTTTTTTCAGTTGCTCTTTATTTTATTTGACGGAACCCTTCCTGTCTCAAATCTGATTCGCAATTGCCCGATTTTTTCGTTGCGTATAAAAAGTCCTATTCTTCAAATGACTGTAATTTTATCTGGCTAGTTACATCTATTCACTTGTAGTAACGATCGCAGTCTGTAATTAGTGAAGTCGGGCGAGGTCAGTGCAAGCTAGTGTATAAAAAGGGTTTTATGAAAATATCCCGTGATTACTTCAAGCCAATGTGTCGTTGTAATGTGATGGAGAAATGATATATCCAATTTCCATATAGCTATCTATACTTACTTATATTATAAAGCTTGTTTGTTTGTTTGAACGCGCTAATCTCAAGAACTACTGGTCCGATTTGAACTATTCTTTCAGTGTTAGATAGCCCATTTATCTTAGTCTTAGTCTTAGTCTTAGCGTGATAATATATCATCACGCTAAGACTACCTACTAGTAGCGGAGCAATGCGGGTTAAACCACGGGTCACAGCTAGTTTATAAATAAATATAAGTATTTAAATTTACAACATCTTCAATTCAGTGTAACTCGATTTTAAAAGTTATAATTAAATTTAGTAATTTATCTGTTACTAGATTTCCGCCCGCGGCTTCGCCCGCGTTTGCAAAGGAAAACCCGTTCCTAGTGAACTAGTTCCCGTTCCCGTGGGATTTCCGGGATAAAAACTATCCTATGTGTTAATCCAAGTTACCCTCTACATGTGTGCTAAATTTCATTGTAATCGGTTCAGTAGTTTTTACGTGAAAGAGTAACAAACATCCATACATCCATACATCCATACAAACTTTCGCCTTTATAATATAATATATTTGAATATTAGATTAGATGCGTTTTGTAAGTGGTTTACCACAGATAATTTCATAGATACTTTGTTTAAGAAGCAACTATTTAGTAGTCTGTTAAAATAAGTTAAAACAATAAACTATTATAATAGATACGTATAATACCTATTCTTACTAAAACATGTTCTAATAAATGTTTACTGACATAGTATTTGTCTACGAATGCCTACGAATACACATTGGTAAGCCATAACATTTAATGTAGGTAGTATTCTGAAGTATCTGAAGATTCGCACAATATTTGATCTAGTATTTGCTGAATCTCTGAATTACATAATTCTGTGACTGTCTCGTTAGTTTAATATTTCTATTGATATTACATACTATTTATTTCATAAATATTTAAGACTAGCTTTCCGCCCGCGGCTTCGCCCGCGTTTTCAAAGAAAAGCCGCATAGTTCCCGTTCCCGTGGGATTTCCGGGATAAAACCCATCCTATGTGTTAATCCAAGTTACCCTCTATATGTGTGCTTAATTTCATTGTAATCAGTTCAGTAGTATTTGTGTGAAAGAGTAACAAACACACACACACACAGATCCTCACAAACTGTAACATTTAAATACTAAATAGTAGGACTTTACCAACGTTACTAACAAACGAATCTTTTGAGTTGTGAATATTATTATAAATGTTAATAAATAATAGATTGTGTTATTAAAATGTATTTATGTAAACATTATCATTATCTTTAAAACTACGCAACCGATTGTGAAGCAGTTTTTTTATAGATGGAGTGTTTCAAGGGGTAGGTTTTAGGATATCTATCTCTCCACGCGGAAAGCTAGTTTTAATAGTTTTTTTTAAATGACTAAACTGAAAACTGAAAAATACATAATATGAACAATTGTCACAAATCTCCAAACGTTATTTCATATCATATGAAATATTTTCAAATCAAGCTAATGTATGACTTTTATGCAAAAACTCAGCGAAGCGTCGATGCATTGTTCCCCTTTCTTCATCACGGCAGTGGCGCGTTTTCAAATGTATATTTTGAAACAATATCTGAGTTTCAGCTTAATACGTTATACTGTAGTTTGAGCTTATATACATCCACTGTCAGTAAGGCATCCTACGGCAACTGAAAATCAGTAATATTTCAAACTCAAACTCAAACATTTATTTATTAAATTAGACTTCTAGAAGCACTTTTGAAACGTCATTACATATTTTTAACATTTACCACCGATTCGGAAAGCAGTATCTACGGAGAAGAACCGGCAAGAAACTCCATAGTTGCTCTTTTAAATCATGTCAGTTTTACAATTTAATTTTACAAAATACATATGTAACATCATAATATATTATAATAATCTATAATATAAAAATTAATCCCAAAATGTGTTGGTAAGCGCATAACTTGAGAACGGCTGAACCGATTTCGTTAATTCTTTTTTTATTATATTCCTTGAAGTACAAGGATGGTTCTTACGTAGAGAAAACGTAAATACGGGCGAAGCCGGGGCGGACTGCTAGTAAAATATAATAATATTTCACTGAGTGCCAGGCCTATTGTGGGATATATAATAGGTAGGTACCCATTTATTTCGTCTTCATTGCATCTCTTTTCATGTGTCCATAATAAACGTATTTTCATTTCATTTCATAATACACTCTATTTAAAGCTAAATGTACTGGGGACCTCGTAAAAACGTCCAAACTTTCGTTGGAGAGAACTGGAATGCTATTACGTCTCGAAGGACCCAAGGTAGAATCCTTGAAAGCTTTTATTATTGTTGTTTACCTACCAATTGTTTACGAATAACATCTATAAGCATTTGAACATAGTTAGTATAGTACAATAACTTTGAATGTATGAAAGCACTAGCTGCTCCGCGCGGTTTCACCCCCGTGGCCTCACTCCTGTTAGTCGTAGCGTGAAGATATATAGCCTATAACCTTCCTCGATAAATGGGCTATCTAACACCGAAAGAATTTTTCAAATCGGACCAGTAGTTCCCGAGATTAGCGCGTTCAAACAAACAAACAAACAAACAAACTCTTCAGCTTTATAATATTAGTGTAGATTATAAATTATCAAATCGTGTTACGATACATTTAGACCAAACGAACATACAGATAGAGCCAAAGTAAAAGCATTCTTTCGTGATCTTTTAGTGTAAACGAAAACTCGTATGCAGTATTGTTCAGTATTAGAACACGCATAGAATCTTTTCGAACGCACTAAGAACAACGAAATAATATTATTTATTAGGTGAGCTGTTACAAGAAGTGGCAGAACAACGTTTGCCGGGACGACATTACCAATCTCTAACCAAACTCACAATTTCTACACAATTTTATTCATCAATGGAGTGTTGTGCTTGTCATTACGGAAACAAATAATAGTCGAGCAGTTATACTAATTGGACGATTCAATTACCCGATGGGGCGCACCTCACCGCTCGAGTTAATAGCGAATTACCTTCATTGCTTTTCATGTTGACAATCTGTTTTTTACAGGATGTTTACATGTTTGTGAAGTTATGCCGTGTACGTGAGCTTTTTGATGAGGATGAGTTGTATTCTAATCATTTATTTGCGGAATTTGGTAAGGAAAGATTTGCAATAAATTACATTAGGTTGCGATATTTTTGAATAATTTCTTATTTATACAAAGCCTTAATTTTATATAAAACTAGCTGCGCTCTGCGTTTTCATCAGCGTGGCTCCAGTCCTGTTGGTCTTAGCGTGATATAGCCTATACTCTATAGCCCTCCTCGATGAATGGGCTATCTAACACCGAAATAATTTTTCAAATCGGATCAGTAGTTCCTGAGATTAGCGTGTTCAAACAAAATCTTCAGCTTTAAAATATTAAGTATATACTTAGAAAAGGTAAGATATTATCTACTCATCATAGTTTGTATGAATATCATGCACATTGCACATAGGTATGCAAAATCTTGCAAATCAAATGTATTCTGTAAATCACTGTAAAAGGCATTTGATACAATTTCTTTATATAATTTGAATTCATATTCATGTGACAATACGACGACAATGCTTCAGGGCAAAATTTAAATAAATGTAAAATGAAATTACAGACACATTTTCCGATTTTCCGATGATCATTAAAGAATGCCCACATTTTATTTATTTTATTACTGACTGAAAACCCATAAGTCTAAAAATTCAAGGTTTGCCTATATCTCTTTTTACAGTTTTAAATAGTTTTTTGAAGGATTTTTGGTATGGTATAATAGGTTTGACCTTTTTTGTCGACACATAAAACCGCGGGTCACAGGAAGTACATAAATTTATAAGCATTCTTCAAAATAGTACCATATTAGTGGAAGAAAAACGTAACTTTATGGTATACCAAAGAAAATCACCATAATGCCTCCAATTTAATATTTAGCGTACATTATGTTCAAAAACCGGTAAACCTTGCGAACATATTTCAAATTTCACGTAGGTAGTAAGTTTGCGCTCAAGTCGCGAAATAATTACAACATTATGTAAAACTAGCTGCGTGCCGCGGTTTCACCCGCGTGGCGCAGCCCCTGTTGGTCTTAGCGTGATGATATTATATGTATAGCCTATATTATATAGCCTTCGTGCGTGTTTTGTACACGTTTACGGTAGTTTCAATTATTTAACACATGCAACAGTTCTTTTTTTATATTTTTATATGTTGGTGAAAAGTATGATAAAATATATGAATTATTATTTTTATAGTCGATGATCCTTTCGTGTTGATATCATTGAAAAGTGTGAAATGTTTTTATTTAAAATTTACCTTTATACGGTTATTAATAAATTATATTTCGAAAAATAATAGACCGGGAGATACTGACACAAAATTTCGAGTCATTTGTAACAGGATGGCGGTTCTACAGGGGTCTTAGTACGCAATGACAAAAAGAAAAATGATGGTGTGAACGCTGGTACCGGTGGGTTAGTCGCGTGGGCGTTAGTCGAACTCGTCGGAAAAATAGCGAAAGTCAAACGATTTGTAACATAAAAATTTTAGAATTTACCGATAGCCCATAAAAAAGAAGTAGGCGGTAGTGTCATGCCATACTTTTCCGGTATGACTTACAGCCCGCCATACCGACGCGAATGTGTTGATTTAAAAAAAAACAATTATTCAACCATTTGTACCAAGCTAACTTTTGCACAGGTAACCATCGTCGTGCAGCCATTTACGAAAATCGCCATGCCATACTTTTCGGACGATTCCAAATGGTCGCCATACCGCCGAAAATCTGCAAAATTTTTTTATTTCGCCTATCTTTTTGTACCAGTATTGCATTTGGCTTTTTGGAGAGTATTTGATAAAATGTGACCATTATTATATTTGCCATACTTCTAGTAGGGGGAAAAAGTGCTGTCATACTTGAAAAATAAATTTATTATTAATTTATATAAGTGAAGATTTCCAACACCTAGATCTTTGAAATTTTGTATTTATATTCGTTGATCCTCAAACTTACAGGAAAAATAAGTGCCATACTGTTACAAATCGTTTGACTTTCGCTATTTTCCGATGAATTCGACTAACGCCCACGCGACTAAGCCGCCGGTACCAGCGTTCACACCATCATTTTTCTTTTTGTCATTCCGTACTAAGAACCCTGTAGAACCGCCATCCTGTTACAAATGACTCGAAATTTTGTGTCAGTATCTCCCGGTCTATAAAACAAAAATACATAAGAAATTCAAATATTTAATTTAGTAACAAAACCAACCGCTAACAAAACACTAAAACTGAAAGCCTTGAGTACCAGGCGCGCAAAAACAGCAACGTCCTTATTACCACAGCACAAGGGACACACGATCCAAGCGAACGTCTCGTCTTCATACAATTGTACCAGGATATCATCGGCATTCAGGAGCACGTAATTTTCTAACGGCTGCCATACATATAAAATGGAAGTTTCCAGAACGATTACGGAGATGACAATCTGTGAATATTCAGTTCTATTAGGGTGAAAATTTTACAAGTAGCTCTACATTGAAATTCTTCGTGATATTAGAATAAAAGTTTTTAAATGGATTTTGAACATAAAAACTCTCTAACGCAGTAGGTCTGATATTATTTTGAAACAAATTTAAATACTTTTTAAATCTCGGACAAAAAAGGAAAACAAATAACATCGCTATAAATAGGAAATACTTGGGAGGACATATTATTATGTTTATTAAATACTCTTATATTCACATACTAGGAGAACATATACCTCGAGTATATATCGGATGGGGTTGAACGTGACTTTATAAATTGGAAACACGTGTATTTTCTCCAGGATAAGACAGATACTCAGCAGGAAGACCAGCTTCGATGTGGAGTGTTCGCCGGCTAGCAGGTTTACTGTAAAAGATATAAATAATGTAACTTTTACTTACCTATACAGTGAAAGTATGAGACTAAAATGTGCAGTGATTCTTCATGTATGGCTGACTAGTTCTACGCCTTCGGTAGTTTCATCTAAAACTTAACAAATTATATACTTAAACCTTCACCAAGAACTACTCTATCTATTAAAAACCTCGCATACAAATCCACTCCGTAGTTTAAAAACTCATGAACAGGTACTGAAAGACTGATAGCGGGAAGCGTCTTTGTATTACCACTATATTTATACTGTGGTATTACTATGTAGTGATTATACACATTACAACTGCTTTATTCTTAGTAAACATTGTAAAAAATGGCCAAGAGTTAAAAAAGTTGAGTGATCTTGTTACAGGCTTGACCCTTGGAACCCGTAGTGGCAACAAAAAAGCTCTGCTGAAGACTACGAATTCGCTACACGTTGCCTAATTTTGGAACTTCAAAAGCTTAATTTTTATGACTAAATATTAGTATCGTAAAACCAGAGGTATTTTGAAAATGAGTAAAAATTTGTCGCTATTATATGAAGCTCAGAAGCTTGGAGCTGTAAGAATTGTAAGGTTTTTCTTCTAAAATAATATCTTTACGTCCTGTTTTTACATAGATAGTGTTAGTTGATTACCATATCTATACTTTAACATTATAAAGCTGAAGAGTTTGTTTGTTTGAACGCACTAATATCAGGTCCGATTTAAAAAATTCTTTCAGTGTTAGATAGCCCATTTATCGAGAAAGGCTATAGGCTATATATCATCATGCTAAGACCAACAGGAGTGGAGCACTGCGGGTAAAACCGCAGGGCACAGCTTTTAATAGAATTAGATAATGATATATTTGTTTTTTAGCACTGAAAGAAATAAATATATTTATTCAAATACCATTGTATAGAAGTGTTAGTTCATGTATTATCAATGCTAGAGCCAAAAGCACGGCAGCAGAACTGGTCATCTTGTCTCCATTTTATTTTTTGTAAAAACCATTTTCTAAAAATATAATTATACAAATCTGTACAGAATGTTAGGACAGTGTCACCAGAAATTGTCATTTAGCTAGACGTAAAATTTATAGAAGAATGTCAACTAACTTTTTTACTGACAATTTTTGTGAGGAATCCTGCTTAAGTAATTAGAAAACACTTAAATGCTTATAATATCTCAAAGGAATGGTTGGTTTTAAAAACAAGTTGTAAATAAGTTTGAGAATTATCTCCTACATTAGTACCTACTGTTAAAATATGTTTTACGAGATAATTGAAAGAAAATTACCTAAAACAACAGTTGCCAACAACACATTAGCCATAAATAATTTTGAATCAGGAAACTACAAAATTGTGAGCAAAACAAATGTTTGCAATAATGATACCTACTGTAATAGACAACACTTTTAGCTTTTTCTTGTGATATCTACCTACAAACCTACCTACCATTGAGCATTTCACACATTTATTTCATCTATACTAATAGATGGTTAGTGTATATTTGTTTGTTTGTTTGAACGCGCTAATCTCAGGAACTACTGGTCCGATTTGAAAAATTGACCAACAGTAGCGGAGCAATGTGGATGACACCGCGGGACACAGCTAGTCTAGCATCTCGACAAACGTTCGGATAATTTCCAACACTAAACTCGAAACTCAAACACAACCCGTGCTTGCCGTTAAACAATAGAAACCGATAAACATTTCGCATTAACATCGCATCCCAAATCACATTTCCATTCAATATAAAATAAAACAGTACTCGAAAATCCCATCTACACTAACAATAAAATGCGCTCGTCAAATAAACATTAAAGTTTTTATTGTACCCGACACGTTCTAGAGGAAGGACGCAAAATGTTTTTAATCCAAAGATAAAAATGAAATTCGAAATTGAATCTTCTAAAATAATTTTAATTATATTTGCTTTAGATTTGGTTACAAGTCTTCATGTTGTTGAAATAGATGATTCGTTCGATAGAGATGAAGTAAAATATAATAGTGATGCTGATTATGAAAGAGAAAAGAATGAAGATGATGAGATTAAAGTTTATTTGGAAGAAAAGTATAGATTCAAGAATGATAACACGTCTACTAGATTTAGAATAACGTTCGATGAAAGAATGGATCCAGGTAATGATACCATTTACTACGTACCTACTTATCATTGGAGATGGGAATAAATAATATGGTCAAATATGGTACCTATAACTCAAAATCAAACTGCAACATTTATTTATTATATATTCAATTAGACTTCTATATTTGTATATTATATACTAGATTTCCGCCCGCGGCTTCGCCCGCGTTTTCAAAGAAAAACCCGCATAGGGTGATTGCGCTGGTTTTCGTCCAGTTATGGGAGTTGCCAACTTTGTGATGCGAAATAAATATTTTGGAGCACCCTTCCTTAAACATATAATATTTTTATTTAGTCCTTATATAGTCTTCTTTAAGATAATATTAAGTGAAAATAAATCATTTTGACGTATCTTTTTATTTAAATTATTTTCTGCAAAAGTAGGGTAAATGCTAGTTTTCGTCCAAAAAAACTGGTTTTCGTCCTAGTGTAAGCTAGTTTTCGACCACCGTGTAGAAAAAGGAGGGTAGGTCAACTATTAAGTTAAAAACCAATTACAGGTAAATATTATATACTTTTATTTAATCAACATCACAATTTCTCACTACCTTACAGGTTTAGTTTTACTAATAATAATCAATATAACTAGTCAACACTGCGAGATCTATGTAGCTCTTGGCAGTCTTTATATGCGTAAGTGATGACTGATTAATCATTCGTAATAAAGAAAGGAATGCGTTACTTACAATGTAAATGAATAAAGTAATAATTATAGGACTGAGAAATTACATCAAAAAACAGAAATATTCATTCTAATACTTTGTTTATCAAATGAAACGTACTATATTAAACACAGCCATAATAATACGTTTTAGCTACTAAAATAAACTATACTATACCTTACTGAACTATGCATTATTGTCTTACTGATGCCTTTATTCTTTAAGATTCTTCAGTGTACGTAGCGTTTTTTTTTCTAGCTTTCTTAGACTCCTTCGAGGCCATCTAAAAACAATAAGATCTTTCTTAGGATACGTTGAGTAAGTAGAATAAAAAAATATTGCATTGGCAAAACAGACCTAGAATAAAAGATGATACCTACTCAAGTGAATGATAATCAAGAAAAATACAGTGTATTATGTCTGACCTACCCCCATTTATGCCACGAATAATTGACTCTACTTCACATAAGGAGAATGATACATGACTGAATGAATGACAATATTAGGTACCTACAACACTCTGGCCCTCACCAATTATTTATAAGGAAGATACTGAATAGAAAACTTTTCAATACGTAAAAAAGACGAAAAGTACTGCAAAAGAATAGCCATTTTTAATTTTTGTCCACTCCAATACTCATTCATGGACGAAAACTAAAACGTTTAAAGCTAAATTTAGTTTTCGTCCACTTCTTTAAATATTTTTTTATTTTGGCAGCACTGACAAAGCAGTGGACGGAAACCAAAAAATCTAAACTAATAGCAATAAAGATCACTTCGGGAGAAACTATTCAGTATTTTAAAGGTCCGATACAGTAAAAAGAACCTAACAAATATTCACGTAGCTGTTTGAGTTTTCGTCCACTTGGACGAAAACCAAATATTTTGAGAATTTGGTAACCTAGTATCCGTCCACTTAATTTTTCGAAGAGTATTATAAAAAAAGTATGATAAACACTTCTAATTGCGTTTAATAGGCTGATAACTAAACATACGTACCAAAAACATTACGTTAACTAGCTAAAACAGTGATTTAACTTACCATGAACTTTTCTCGCCGGCAAATTTTTCTCTCGCGCGATGACATCTGCAAGGCACGGATGGGAAGCGGCCACTTTTACGTTAATTTTTTGAACTCTCTTCTTGTCAAATCAAATTTTGATGTTGATAGTACTGTTGCTTACACATTAAGGACCGTAAAAAGTGCAAACTTGCGCGGGAAGGTAGGTTTGTATTCAAGTTTTACGCACGTGATTGTAGCAGGTCAGTCAAATGGACGAAAACCGAAACTGGACGGCAAACCAGCGCAATTACCCTAGTTCCCGTTTCCATGGGATTTCCGGGATAAAACCTATCCTATGTGTTAATCCAAGTTACTCTCTATATGTGTGCTAGGTTTCATTGTAATCGGTTCAGTAGTATTTGCGTGAAAGAGTAACAAACATCCATACATCCATACATCCATACTTACAAACTTTCGCCTTTATAATAGTAATAGGATTCAATTAGAATTATAAAAATTCACTGGATGTACATATATCTAAATGTTAACGAAACTAAAGGTGTACATAAATGACGTCAAACTTACATTATTTACGAAATACCTACTATATATTTTATTTTTTTGAGTTATTTCACAAAAAGCAAACCCCCTTTTCGACAAATTGAGTGTGAGAAATAACAATTTCAACATTTTAGAACCACCTACCACCACCAACTACCATAATCATATGACATCTATATTCTATATTATAATAATACTAGCAGTCCGCCCCGGCTTCGCCCGTGGTACATATTTACGTTTTCTCTACGTAAGAACCATCCTCGTACTTCAAGGAATACAATAAAAAAAGAATTATCGAAATCGATTCAGCCGTTCTCGAGCTATGCGCTTACCAACACATTTTGCGATTCATTTTTATATATAAGACTAGCGGTCCGCCCCGGCTTCGCCCGTGGTACATATTTACGTTTTCTCTACATAAAAACCATTCTCGTACTTCAAGGAATATAATAAAAAAAGAATTATCGAAATCGGTTCAGCCGTTCTCGAGTTATGCGCTTACCAACACATTTTGCGATTCATTTTTATTTTTTTATAATTATAAAGCTGAAGGGTTTGTTTGTTTGAACGCGCTAATCTCAGGAACTACTAGTCCGATTTGAAAAATTATTTCGGTGTTAGATAGCCCATTTATCGAGTAAAACCGCGGGGCATAGCTAATGAGAAATAAATTTACTCAAATTACATTATTTCTCATGCCCCTTCCACCACATTCCAGTATTCCCAGAATCAAACAACGAGCATCTAGCATGGGCATTCCGAGCATATGCCGTGCGGCGCATAGTGGGCGGCATGGAGACGAGCATATGCATGTATCCTTACAACGTGGCTATTTCCAGGAATGGCAAGCATTGGTGCGGAGGGTCTATCATTGATGAGCAGTGGGTGTTAACAGCTGGACATTGTATGGAATCGTGAGTTATGTTTGTGTGTTTACAATTTATTTCAAGGAAGCGCAGTCTCTCAATTCCACTAGTTTTTTTTGTGTTTGTCACCTCAGAAGTATCGAATGGGTGAAACGATGATGATGTTTTTTTTTTAAAGTCATCTTTGTTATTTGAAAGCTTTTATGGTTTTTTTTGAAGGAAAACTTCTTCAGCGGCGTTGGGTATAAAATCTTAAACTCGCGTCAGGACACGTGGCCTGATCGAAAAAGAGTAAGACGGTGTTTTTTTTTTTTTAGCCCTTATATTCCATGCGTAAGACGGATACCATTCCAGAATATCAAACATGCTGAACGTTAATAATCAAGTTTTCACTTCTGCCGGCACTCCCGGAGTGCAACCCGTCTTTTTTTATTTGAAAGCCTTCCAGTTGGTAACATTTAAATATATCCAGTTCTGACCATTTGAAGGTTTAGTGTTCTGTTAAAAAATATGAAAAAAGTTAGTATCAGTTATTTAGAGTGGCTTAATTGTAGTGTTAGTGAATCATAAAATATTAAATATATAAAAATAGATGAATCCTCTTTATTTTCATAATATTTATAATTCAATCGAGAAAACTATTTATTCATTATTTTATACCTCGAATAAGGGGACCACATATATTACAGATTACTTAACCGACCTTGGAAAATAAAGGTTATTTCACAAAGAAACAATATCGTTGTAGAACATTATGAATATGTAATTGAGCGGCTATTTATGTTCAAGTTTGTTGAAAACTTCATTCGAGCTAAAATACACATTACACAATTTTCATTGTGAATTCAATTGAATTACAGATGAAGTATCCTTTACATTTTAAAGAACTAGCAATTACCTTCGGCTTCGCTTGCGTTTTGAATATATATAATATACTTAAATCACAGACTAATAATAATATACTACGTATACAACTTAAATCTTGGGAATAAAAAGTAGCCTGTATGACCAGACACAAAAAAACATACCATAAAATCGCCCCGTTGCAATGTATAAGAATGACAAACAAAAAACAATTTCTGCATTATTTTAGAATAGTATAGAATTAGAATTTATTCACAGTAAAAATCGATAAGTTTCAAAAATACACAAGAAAAATAACAGTTATGTACTACGAAAAGGATTTAGTAAGAAGCCGAAATAGAATGGGTCACCCATCCAATTTATGACTGTGCCAACCGTTGCTTAACCTCGATATTCTATTCATATTTTGTTGATATAACATGATAGATATACCTTCACATTATATAAATGAAATAATCATGAGCTACTGTTTCAGAGCATTTGATAGTGATAGTGATAAGAAGAAGCTGCAACCGTTCATCATCAGGGCAGGCAGTTCCTTTCATAATAGAGGTGGTTACCAGGCCAGAGTCAATAAGGTATGGTAATTTAGTACGACGTAAAAACGTAGTCGCCATTTTGTATTTTTCTGAAATTTTAGGAGAGCGGATAGATAATATTTTTTATTTCGGAAATGTGCATATTTATTAGTTTTTAGAAATTAATAGAAACGTTAAAAATGTTATAGCAACTGCAATAAGAAAACTATCCATACATGCAACAAATATTGTTATATTTCATGATGTAACTTGAAAATGAAAGCTAATTCCAAAATTCAAGGGTTATTACCTGTTAGTAGAAGGTTAGTAGGTACTAATACCAAATTTAAAACAAAATAACCTACATAATTCTAGAAACCTCCAATAGATAAAATTTATAAAAATCTATCTATAAATCAATAGATAAAAATCTGCTTTATACGATAAAAAGACTACATTTTTACGATATAATTAATAAGGCTTCCTTTGTTGTACCTTTGAAGGTTAGATCCAAGACAAAGTTCTTGATTTCTTCGCTAATTACCTGATCCATTGAATTTAGAATGAGTGGCTGTCAAGAAGTTTTGACAGCGCTTGTTCTATGGCTGAAAAATTGATCACAATGATGATAAAATAAAAAATTGGGGCGATTTTCATTCCTTAAATATATTCCAATAGATTCCAATTATTTATACAAGTTTGGGTGATCATTTGTGCAAAACCAAAAAAGATGCTAATTTTTACTTAATTTAATTATTAAAATAATAGCAAATGCACACAGAAGTTAAAAGTTTTCGTTAGAACTACTAGCTTTCCAGCTGAGTCGGTCTTGTAAAGAAGGATCTTATCAAAAGTACCCGGCTTATTAATACTATACTTACTTGATTAAAATTTCCAGGCATTTTTCCCAAAGGACTATTCACCAGGCAATGCAGATTACGATTTCACCCTGCTTCGCTTGGACCGACCTATGCCGATCGGCAGGAATATAGCAGTTCTGAATCTACCCTCAAGAGACTATGTTGTTAAGTCCAATGATCTGCTTATAGTCACTGGCTGGGGAAGCACTGATGTTAGTATTGCTACAGATAATATAATACTGTACTAGTATTGCTTTGAAATAAATTACTTACTGTGTTGGTACGTAGTTTTTTTCGCATATTTCTATAGCTTTTCATATTTATTATTAGAATCTTCTGGAAATAAAAAACAAAAGGAGAGCATTTTAGGTAACAAAAAAAGTGCATTTGAAGTTTGAATTAAAATCTAATATGAAACATCATGCATGGTCGTTGAAACAGCTCGATATAGAACCGCCCTAAACTATTTTAAACTTTAGAATGTATGTATGTTCAAATCGTGATAGCTAATTCAAAATATATTTTTTTTATTTGAAATTCATCAACATTCCAATTTTTATCTAGGTCACAGTATTACCATTATTTCCTACAGTAGTGCGACGAATGTACTT
>CAJQZN010042526.1:0-61007 GCA_907164685.1 Colias eurytheme | reverse complement strand
AAGTCTAATTGAATAAATAAATGTTTGAGTTTGAGTTTGAGTTTGAACTGGATACACGTCGTATAATTTTATAGTTAACACACTTCACTATTTTATAAAGTTGGATTAATAAGATCGTTAGAACCGACTTACTTTGTAAGACTTAGATAAGTGTGCAAGCGACAGGCGAGCGACGCGTTGGGTGGTATAGTATGTGACGTAGTTGTAATCATCAAAACATGCTCTTGTATGCATAGACATTATAAATAATCTAGAAAAAAATGTTGTTTTATCAAAATATTACCATTTGTAAAGAACCATTTCTCAAAATGACACGTGCAATTTCCAGGACCTGATCCTGCGCATGCTGGAGTACGACCCGAAGCAGCGCGTGACGCCGTACTACGCGCTGCAGCACAACTTCTTCAAGCGCACCGCCGACGAGTCCACCAACACGCAGCAGGCGCAGGCGCAGTCGCACCACCAGCACGGTCAGTTGACCACATGTGACTACACGTGACCACACATGACTATACGGAACACCACATGACTATACGGAACACCTCATGACTATATTGAACACCACATGACTATATTGAACACCACATGACTATATTGAACACCACATGACTATACGGAACACTACGTGACTTATTACTGAAACAAAAAATTCATAACAACAGACCACACATTACTAAACCGGGATGGTTTACCTAAGTTAATCAGACTCTAAACGATTATAGGAAATTCCACATGACTGTACCAAATGCTACATGACTATAACACATACGTGCATAAACTACATCCTATATAACAAAACCACATATAAACATAACCTGACTTAACAGAATCTTGATAACAACTGACTATATGTGTTAATTTCGCACATTGACAATTTTTGTGAGATACATTTTTAAATTATTATTCTCAAACTTCAAGGTGTATTAGAAATATGTCTGTATATCTACTGATCAAACAAATTATACTGTAAATTAAAATTCATAGTAATTTATAATCATTGTGTTTCTTTATTTTAAGGAATAACAAAAGTTGTCTCTGTGCGATATTATGTGTAATTTATTAACAATTTACATCAAAATTGATTGTGCTGTTAAATATTGTATTCGATGTTTATAATGCCTCTTATACAAGATTCATTTCATTCGTGCCGCTATATATCTATTTATTTATATAAATAATCTGTCATACTCGCTGTTTAACTTCGGTGTTCAAATGGTGATAGACTCGATACACATTTACAAAAAAACGCATCTAGAATACTCTAGAGGCAACAGAATATAATTAGCCTTTACTCGTGTAATTCTACATAAATTTGTCGTGTTTAATTTTCATAAAATACAAATAAATTATTGAGTTTTGTCTCTCTCCAACATTAGAGATGTGAAAGAGACAGCAATAGTTGTATATAACGATGTGTATCGAGCCTCAGTGTTGTCATGATACTGTGTAGATGTGACATCTAACATTATCATCAGAAGCTTGTCTCGTGTGCTAACATTTCATCATGTCATCTCCAACTGAGCGGCTGTATGTCCGACGGGTCTTCGTCATGGAAGTTACCTGTAAAAAATAAAGAATAATAAAAAAAAAATTTTTCACATGGCAAGTTTTTCTCACACCGTCGTCGAAATGAAATTAATGTTGATTAAAGGCGTATGTGTAATTTGTTTTTTGTTGTAGTTTTTTTTTATTTTTCTTTTTATTATTTTTAAATGTGTTGTTTAAATGTTACAGCTTTGAATAAAGGTGTGATAAAAGCTTTTGTTTTATATTTATTGCGTTATGATAGTTGCGTTAACTAATTTTTATTAATAGTGCCAAAATAAAAAAAGCCAAGTAGAATTGTTAAAACTTTGAAGCAAAATGTCATGTCTTCTATTATAGTATTCTAAGAATGTTTTAATTATTCGTGTGTGCTGCTTAATTATTTGTTTTATATCAATCTATGATTTTTCAAGCCTTTATTCGCAACTCACGAGGGTAGTAAAAGCAGTTAGTGCATAAGCTCTTGTGCTCTATTCCCTTCGGAGACCAAAATAAGTATATAAAATATTGAGAGTGATAATGGTTTTCCACGTCGATAAAACAGTCACACACAACGCGACTATCGTAACGCAACCTAAAAAAAAAGCATTAAAAAAGGGTGATTTCCATGAAATAACGTGATGTGTGTGTTGATGGCAGATGTTCCGTCGGACCCGCGATGACTAGAGCGGTCCGGCGGCACGCCCGCGCGACACTAACGCCGCCTCTAACTTGTCACAGGTCTGACTCACGTGCCGTACTTACATGCCCCGCCCCAAACCGCATATATCCACATATCCGCATATACCCGCGTAATCCGCATATACCCGCGTAATCCGCATATACCCGCATATATCCACATATCCGCATATACCCGCATATATCCACATATCCGCATGCATGTATCCACATATACCTGCATATATCCACATTTAGGCGATCCTCACACTGCCCCGCATCACGCTGCATGTTGCATGTCGAAGCACCTACGCGCGTTCCTGCGGGAGTGCAGATCTGCATCATCGTGCGGGTTTTTTGCGCACTCACGCGCGTAGGTAGATTCACGCACGGCGCGGCGGCTCTCATTAATCATTTATTCGCCGTTCTCTGTGGTGTGAGCATCACGATAGTTTTGATAAAAATTGTTAATATAATAGTGTGGAACTCATTCAGGACGCTGCCATTATACTAACTGTTTGGTTTTTGTACGGTCAAATTAAAAGAAATTGTGCCTATAGAAGATACATGGGTACATCCTTATTTACAAACAAGATCTTTAAATGGGTCATTTGTTAATAAATCGATCGATAATTCAAAATCCCATTCAAAATCACGCGCGGCACTGCGGGATTCGGTGTGCCATACCTTGCGTCTCGCCCCGCATCTACGCGCGGGGATGCATGTTTCTCCGCGTGTATGCGCGTGACCCGCATGAACGCGCGTGGTTGCATTTTCAGTGTGTTGGACTGTGCGTGTTTTCTATACAAACGGAGATACTTACAAGTAACGTTAAACACGCAGTCACGCAACATGCAGCATGATGCGGGGCAGTGTGAGGATCGCCTTACCCTCGTAATCCGCATATACCAGTGTAATCCGCATATACCCGCATAAGTCCGCATATATCCGCATATATTCACATAATATATTTGCATATATCCGCATATAACCTAATGTCGTGTTGGCTGCCGCGCATTCGATACTCACTGACCTAGATAGTGTTCGACAAGATTTCTTATGTGATAAATAAACTACAATATCTCAAAATTTAGTTGTATGAATGTCAATGTTACGGGTGGAGATAACTTATGAGCTCTACTAACTATATGAGCTCGTAAGAATACCATTTACTATAGATTGAAGAAGTTAAATATCAATCATATTGAATTGTTATTAATTAATTAACTATTGTATCGGCATAATGAAGATTGGATCAATCGTGGTACCATTCATCTCATGCCATTTCTATAGAGACTTATATCAGTAACGTAAAGTGCGCGGAAGTTAACATACATTTCCTTGGCTTTCGTTCGTGTGACACTGCATGATATTCACAGCCATAGATTTCGCTATACATAGAGAAATGTACGAAAAAACATTAACAACTTCATTGCAAATTTTGGATTCACTTAATAACTGCAAATACGTTCACATGCTAAACTATCAGTTATTTTTATAAAAAGTTGATTGTTACTAATTTAGCTAAACTGTAAATGAACAATTGACTTTTTGATACGCATCTAAAGTGCTATTTATTAATCATGTTCCCAACATGCACATGAACATCTCGATTTATAAGACCATATCACAGTATTACCATTATTTCCTACAGTAAGGAATCGCCTTTGATGTCGCGCGATGCCGCCGCCAGCGTAGGTAATGACGCTGCCACACGAAAATACGCTAGGGTTGCAACAAATGGGAAATAAAACAATTGTGATTATTAATATTATGATGAAATCTTTATTCATATGTACATTCAAAATAATTGCGATTATTAAATCTGATGTAATTATTTGTTCATAAATATATAATTACAGATATTGCACTGCTAAATATTATTTACGTGGACACTTTATTTTTGGATGTTCTTAATTGTATATTATAACATTTAACTAAGTAATGCATTCGCATTGGGATGTACAATCTGATTAGAAAATAATGAGGACAACATATATACATAGCTTTGATTTTAATTCAACAGATACAGTTAATACAATCTTTCTGAAATATTGTTTCCTTCTGGGATTTAAATGTAGATTTACATCCGTAAACCGAACAGTTTGTGCGCGCCATAATAGAATATGTAAGTACCTATGTATAATAAAATTATTACACAAAAAATACGACTGCGTCATCCTTTCGCGCTAGGTAAAGCAAACTAAGCGTGTTCGCTTTACGCGGCCCGCGTCGCCCGACCCCCGCCAGTTCCCCTCCGTTTCTCTGCACAAGTACATTCGTCGCACTACTGTAGGAAATAATGGTAATACTGTGACCATATTATGAAAAATACACTGGAGTTGTTATAACGTACATTTCTAAATCATATCATAATACATCACGGCATGATTCCTATGTATCACACGCATGGCTTCTGTTTCTTTTTGCACTGATTTTTTATCTGCAATATGTTATCATTATAATATCACGCATATTAATATTTAGTTTTATTCTCCAGTTCTGAAGTGTAAGGTTAAATATGCAGATGTTATTCTGTCTCTGTTTTTTTTTCGTTTTATATAAGCTTTCATATAACCATACTTCAAGCATTTCATAATATTTATAGTCGAGCCAATTTAATAGGCAACATTTGACGTCTATCAATTTTATCTTCGAAGAGAGGTAACCTGCTTAAAAATCATCGATTAAAGTGAATTAATCGATACGGACTTGAAACATTTGTCAATCGAACTTGAAACACATGTCAATTTTAAAATTCATCAGGCGAATCCCTGTCCAAGTAATATATTTTTTTTTTCGTAAATTAAAAGATCAGCAGGAGCAAAATAAAACAAGTATCTACATACTTCAAATAATTCTACATAAAAAATGCATTTATTCAGGTGTACTTTATAGATAGTTAAAAGAACAATAAATAAAATTCTGTTTTATTACACAACGCATTTATGCATTAATTTATGGTGATATTTATTCACAAGTTATCAATGCATTCGATTCTAGATATCAGATTTCGATTTTTAGAGTAACGTCTTTGGTATTTAAAAAGAAAAAAAGGTTTATTGGCACAATATACGCGACGTCAGTTGTTTATATCTGAAATTGTTTATTATGTTAAGAATGGTTTATTAGTAAAATCAAATCTTAAAATTAATTGTATCGGTCATTATTATTATAACTATGTAATCGCAATTGAAAAAAGTTAAGCAAATTTGCAGTTCTAACAAAACGAAATAACATATTATTCTATGGCGTCGTTACTAGGTTACGTTGTTGAACTGTCAAATGTTGCCTATTAAAATGGCTCTACTATACAAGCATTTCATAATATTTAGATTGCAACAGTGTATAAAAATCAATTACTATAACAATATAATCGATATGAGTAATCAAATATCTATAGAATAGGTTAATTAGTATCCCTCAAATAGAGAATCCTTTAGAGAAATTGCTTATCTTTACCGATTATACAAGAAATTGAATTTGTACTCGGGAAAGTTCATGAAACACTCTATTTAGATGCACCAAGTTTATAAGTTACATAAAATAAACATTCTACTACTGTATTGCAATGTTTAAAAAAAATTGGTTGTCTGTAAAGTCGGTTTACTGACGATAGTTGAACGTGGCAACGTCCGATTGTGCTTCTTTGTCGCTCGTTCCGCGCTCTCGCTCGCACTTCAAGCCTTACATGGAACGCCTCAGAGCGAGGTAACGCCGCATGAGTCATGTTTTTTCGTGCGTGCAGCCGGCTCTATCGAATTATAAGACGTTGTCACGTCAAAATATCTCGTATTACACGATGGGGTGGCAACATTTTCAAGTACAAATTCAGTTTGGCCACTATATAACTCGATAATAAACGTTTTTCTTTAAGAAACTGTATTAAGCACTATGTAATGAATGTATTATGACTGTGCGTGTCTTAAAGAATAAATAATTTTAACGTGATAACGTTTTTAAAATCGTTTTAATCGGGTGACATGTTCAGAAACTTGTGTCACACCAAAACCTCACGAGCGCGATCGCAGGTATAACGAGAGAGAGACGGACCGATCTCCCGTCTCATCTCGAGCGCTGCCACCAATAAGACGTTATCACGTAAACATCTCGATCGTAAACCTACTTTACAAACAACCAATTTTTTTTTTACTTATAATAAAGTCGTGTTGTGTGTGTGTGGCAGTGGGCGGCGGGCGGCTGTGGGGCGGCGCCGAGCGCATGGAGGTGGAGAGCGCGCGGCGCGAGGAGGACCTGCTGCAGGCCGTGTGCACGCTGCAGCACAGCCCCGTGGCCATACACTAGCTGGTGGGGCTAGCGGGCCGCAGTGACAGTGCCCACTATGGACCATATTTATAACTCTATATTTTTATTTAACGCGATAAGTCTGACCGTCGGGAAGTGCGGTGACGATCCGTCGCGTCGTGACTCGTGACTCGTGACTCGTGGTGAATTACCTCCTTCAAGTTGCTTCATTCGACCGTACTTAGAGAGTTCCCGCCCGGACGCGTTGACGGCCCGAAAGCTAGGTTTTTTTATTGTTACGCAATGCATATCATGAACGCAATATGGTAGAAAATAAATATTGTACATATTTAGGAGACGGACTTGCGATGGTTACAGACTGCGACTCGAACCGTTTAATCTATAGTTTAGTTACGTCTATGCTAGTTAAGCTTTCGTTCAGTTTCTTTCGCGAGCTTTATATTTTGTAAAAAGTGTCGGCAACTGATGACTGAAAATCAAAGGGCCAAACTGAAATTTCGTTTTGTATCGACTCGACAAATTATGACGGAATATGTAAAAATAAAATGTGACGCGCGAGGATATTTTTTGATTGGCTCGATTCGATCCTTTAAAAAATCCTCTCGCGTGGAGAATCGTTTGAAACTTTGCCCTCGCATTTCAGAGTTGTTGTATATTGTATAATGTTTTTTATTTCCAATCTCGAATGCATAAGATTTGAGGTTATGTACATTTGAACACATGTATTGTGTTTACATAAATATAGGTTATTTTTTAACCCATTGGATTATTCTGAGGATATGTAAAGCAAATGAATAGTGTATAGGTAATTCTATAAAACACAAAATGTATTTGTAGGTTACGGGAATGTTGAATGATATAATAAAAAGTTTGGGTATTTCAGATAGGAGTTAATAAATTAAATAAACTGACTCGTTCAACCTTTTTGGATTTGAATCTACAATAGACTAACCTCATTGCAACAGACTGCTCGTAAATTTGTAACGGAGATATTTTGTATAGCAAACTGAATCACTGCCTTACTGTGCCGGAACTTTTATGGATAAGGCCCGCTACTCACGTGCGACTTTGTGCTGCGACTTTTGTCACTATCATTTGTATACTGACGGCACGGCGTCCGTGTCGCACACTAATCGTTTAAATCTTCCCATTATCGGAAACAAATGTACAAATGTAGCGTAGTTTTTACATGTTACGGCGTCATATAGATTTGTCATACTTATTATATAGAAAATGTAACAAGAGTGTACCGAAGGTAAAATGATACTTGTTAAATGTTAGGGCTATTCAATTTAATTTATGGATCGATGCGGAAATTTTGTATAAGTTCCTTTCGACCGATAATTGTTTGATTTTTCAATAGGTTCATTGTTTGTTTGTAAAAAGTTAATTATAGCGCTCATTATGTTCTGTTTAATTAGGCAATGCCTTATGATTAGCTGATATTTTGTCATGTACATCATAAATAATATTAACTGTGTAATAAAGTAAGTTAAGAAGACTACAGAGTGCGTCCGATCGCAAAGTAGCGGTGTCAGTAGCGGGCCTTAGGATTAGCGGGTTTATTCTGGAGCTTCGTGAATTAGCAAACTATATTTTTTTCAATTGTTTATAGTTGGTGTACGTCGACTGAGATTGGCGCTCAGAGTGAACCCGCTAATTTGTTGATATTGCAACTGAACGCAGATTTTTTTGTGCTGCAGAATGTTGCCGTGAATTTTTTATAAAGCTCCTTTCCCGAAAAAAAGTTATTTTAAAATACACATTTGTATGGTACAATTGTTCATTTAATACATGAAGCATGAAAGTATTCGCCTCTTCGTTAACGCTATGACTTCCAATTTGATTTAATTGTAGATTTGAATCTATCCCTTAACTCGCTCTTCTGAAATATTGAATTTCTCTCTTATCTGTATAATATTTACTGTAATAATACTTTTTTGCTTCATGAGGTATAGGACTGTTAGGAATATAAGAAATAGGTATGGGAAACAAGATATTCATAGTAGGGTGATAATATTTCATAGGCGGGTTTCCAAAATAATAATGTAACTTATTTTCTTATTCATTGTACTCAGCTATTGTGACGTTCTTATAATCATGTACCAGATGATTTGATGGAAAATTTTTGTATCGTAATAAATATCGACGTTGGTGTTGACTTATTTTCTCCTTTACAAAACTTACATGATTTGACGTGAATATTTTTTAATCGCCGCTTTTAAAGTACTGTTACGGAAAAAATATGTGATATCAGAAAGTAAGTCGATGTCGAAGTGCGTGTAAGATTGGAATCCTGCGTCAATATGAACGACGCCCACACAGCGGGACATGCCCTGCGCTTCAATATGTAATGTATTATAATATTTATTTGTACTGTGACATTAATGTGGTGTGTTCGGAATTATATGTTTATTTCCTATCGGATTGTCAGTTCGCAGGCACTGTAACAATAAAAGGATAGAGCTTTATGTCACTAAGTTTTGTATTTTAAATCAATAAACGATAGCAATGAGCGTGATTTTTATTGTCTTTACCTTATAATTCTATGCATCGATTAACTAGTTTGTCGATGTTTGAGTATTATTATTTGCACACATATTGTTGCCATATAAAATTTCGTAGGTGAAACTTTACTCTCTTTTTGTCGCTGATTTGATCATATTTGTAGACTAGATGAATCAATGGTCGCATATTAATTAGAAAATTAACTGCTGAACTGATGCAAACATTATAATATGTTACAATTAGAAAGAACCTTTACCTAGATAGCACTTGGTCTGAGCCGGTGGAAGATCGACCTTCACCGATCTAATTACCAGATGTAACTTAAGAACAAATATCCCTATGATTAGTACGATCACTTGAGCTTAAACAAAAAGTCCATAGCTATTATTAATAATTTAGGTAATCGGATTTTCTATCTTCAATCTTCATACCAGCGCTGTCACGCGCCGGTAAGCGCTTATATACAGCTTTCTTTCTGAATACGGCCTAAGAGATTATACTGCGTAAGAGAAGGCATTCTCGTATACGTCTTGTACTTTGATCACTTTGATTCCGAGCTCACGTGAATGTTTATGCGTCAAAAATGAAATATATTGCTGTCAACCTAACATTTCGAACTTGACGTTTCTAGTGATGTCCCTTTAAGATCATTTCCCCCTTCATATCGATTACGATATCGATAAATTTGCCGATGCTAGGGTAACAACACTACTATCTACTAAAAACAAACCCATCAAAATATACACTATACGTGAACCGGAGAGGCCAACATAAGAAATGTTTTTATTTTTCCTAAATGGTGGCATACTCGTTACCCATCAACTTCTGTGAAAAGAACAGTAAATAGTATACTGAGCTCTATGTCTATTTTGTGAAGTATAAAATTGTTTGATAATGAAAGCACTAGCAACCAAAACACTGGGCCTGACTCATTCCTACTGCTCATTGCGAGTTAATTTTATCGTTGCAAACGCATGTGTTGTGTTTCAATTCAGCAACTGTAAAACTGTTGAATAATTGTTTAGTTCCTGTAGAAAAAGCGGTAAGTGTAAAAGGTAATGTATTTTTCAAAATTATTTTCAGCAATGAAGCATTAGCATAAGCAGCTTATAAATAGTTCAAAATACTGTATACTGTAATATGAAAATAAATTCGTGGAATCGTAAACTGCGTAACATTTGTTTATGGATTTAGACTAAGAATTTAATGGAAGAAAGATTTTTATTCCGTAAAATTTAACGTTGTACATTAAGTACTTACCTACACTTTTTTAATTATGTTCTTAAGCCCCTTGGGATGAGAAAATTATTTAAACTCATAGTTTCGCTTTTGTTTCTTCATTATTAAATAATTAATTTTTAAATTTGTAGATAGGTACTTATGATATTCAGTACTAGAGTTAAAATATATAAATTAAAAATGTGAAAACCTACTTACTGTTTTTCTATTTAATTTTAATTTAATGCCTGTTATTTAATACCTATAAAACAAAAGAAAATAG
The DNA here is from genome assembly GCA_907164685.1 of Colias eurytheme. Classification (NCBI taxonomy): domain Eukaryota; kingdom Metazoa; phylum Arthropoda; class Insecta; order Lepidoptera; family Pieridae; genus Colias; species Colias eurytheme. Next base: position 50,530 of record CAJQZN010042526.1, on the reverse strand, counting down.
TATTAAAATATGTTATATTCTTATAATTCCTGATTAAAATTCTCAGGGAGAATCAACCGCGTTGTCCGTAAACAAGGCATTGCATGATATCATCGAATGCATTCAAATAACTACTACTACCTAGCTAGTAGGGTCTGCCTACCTAGCTACCTATTAGCAAACTTATAAACATCATTGTTGGCATTCCGAGAGGGATGTTTATGTATTAAATGTTTAAATAAAACAGATAAGAGTAGATAAAGGTAAAACCATAGAATTTTGTTCAGTCATAGTCTTTCTTTTTATTTTATTTTTTATAGTAAGGAAATAAAAGCCCACTCTGTTCCGTTGTGATGTTTTGGGCGGTAGGTACCTACTACAGGAACGGTTCGTACTCTACCGCGTGGGGAAAGCCTACAATCTACATAAATGTCACTACAATTTAATTGAAAATTTATCACACTGATGACCATGTAAAGAAATCATAAATGAGGGTAACGTCAATCCATGATGGAACTGAAATTTCGTAGTAATTATGTAGTTAATCAAAAATGTTGTCCTACAGCCCTACAGGGTGGAAATTTTCAATGGGCCCTAGGGAGAAAGTATTTGAAATACCTACTGGAAATTGCAAATTTAGCTGAATGGAAACATTCCTTTTATTTCATCTATACTATATACTAATATTATAAAGCTGAACAGTTTGTTTGTTTGTTTGAACGCGCTAATCTCAGGATCTACTGGTCCGATTTGAAAAATTCTTTCGGTGTTAGATAGCCCATTTATCGAGGAAGGTTATAGGCTATATATCATCACACTAAGACCAACAGGAGCGGGACCACGCGGGTGAAACCGCGGGGCGCAGCTAGTAAACTATAAAGCAATAGAACTGCCTTTAAGGATTTTCGAAAATTCACTTGCCACGACCGGGAATTCTATAGGTATCTTCCATTCAACACTCAGCCAATTAGGAAGCTGGTAAAACTAAAACCTTCAAAGTTTTGAGATTCTTTTCTGAAATAAAGGTTTAATTCCAACCTTTACATTTATATACTTACACAATGTTAACGTCCAGATAAACGATTTATTTATTAAATAAATCACTAACTATTTGTCTGTTCAATAGACAAAGCAATTTCCACATTTCTGATTGGTTTATGATTTCAGATTGACAATGTGTTTCTATAAGAGGTGTTCTTGTATGGAGGTTGAGACAGGGTGCCTAATATGGGCTATATTTACATCTGTAAGTATCACCAGAGAATACGAAATAGTTATTACGTCCTAAAGACTACGTATCTAAATATAATTATTTTCATATATTGCATTTAAAATCAGCACTCGGTGAATTGAATTTTATTGAATTGATCACAGACATAAAAGTTTTTGAAGTGAAACTTGAAAGTCCAAAATATCAAACATGCTCAACATTAATAATCAAGTTTTCACTTCTGCCGGCACTCCCGGAGTGCAACCCGTCTTTTTTTATATTAGCAGTTTGATCGAAGATAGATTTAACTATAAATAGAAGTAAGAACATCTGGCAAAACATAATTCCTTATTCTCGATATTGAAGATGATTATGATACGTTCACGCTTCATAGGTACCAATTCAGAACGTATTCTGATTCAGGATTGTGAACATTGTTATCCATCTAGGTACACTCATTACTGAATAAAGAGAATGTTGAATAGATTAGTAATATACCATCTAACCATAACCACAGAATACATAATAGTAGCTAAACGCTACCATAACAACATAACACTAATTAATATTGCCGACCGCCAACGTCATTATCGCCAAAAGTCAAGCCAGAGTCCAGAATTTTAAATTTTTAACGGCATATTGACTATTGCTATACCCATATTATGTTTCACAGATTATAAAAGGAATAGCAATATTATTGGGCGTTGGATTTCTCATCTACATGAATATCGAGTTCATACAGCAATCTGGAGATAAAGACCTGGGAAATGTTCTGAGTCAAGTTTTCAACATAGTCGGAATATTTATACTTTCTCTAATAATTAGTTCATTTATCTTTTCGATATATCTGCTACTTGGAGTTATTAAGGTCAGATTTTGTCAATTAAATATTTTGTTTATTTTATTTATCAATCAAATTTAAAATAAGAGAATTTTGAAACGAACAAATTGTATCATAGCATAAAATAGAAATCCTACAAAACCATTTTAGATATTTGAAAAAAGGTTTTTGATAAAATCAATAATAAACTTGTAAGTAATCTAGTTCTAAATTGAGCATATTGTTTACGAATAAATAACAATAATGAGTAAATGAATAAATTTTACAATAGAACTTAATAAATTATATCAACTGTCTCTACATTATGTTAAGGTTTTTTGTGATTGTTCCTGTGTATTCAAATAATAAGTATAATATTAGAACTTTCTTTACAGAAACGGCCGCAATACATCAAAGCATACATTATATACAGTGCCATGATTTTTTCTATGTTGGTGGTTATATGTGTGATTTTAACGGCTACTTCTCGCGATATCCTGTTATCTTCCGTATTCGGCATTTCAATTTCAGGTACGTAAATATAGTACGTCTTTTCTTATATTACCTATTTACCTAATGTAAAAATCAAGCAGAATATTTGTTAAGTTTATAAACTTAATTATATCTGCTTAGCCTATAAAAGTATGCTCAATGCATATTTTTGCAGCTAGTTAATCGATCCTGAGAAGAATTGACAGCCTCCTTTATACATTGGTTGACGCACAGGGTTGACGCGTGAGCGTAGAACCGAGGGGCCTGAGTTCGATTCCCGGTGGAGACGAAGAAAAAAAATGTCTCGGTCTAGCAGGACACAGAGCTGATCACCTACTTGTCCCTAAAGAAAATCGATCAGTGAAACAGATGTATGCATAATGCATCTGCCCCTTACCCCACTTGGGGAGTATAGGGACACGGGACCTGACATTTTTTTGATAATCGATAGTTTTCTTCAGTCAGTCGAATAACAGTATATATATTAACAGTATATAAGTAATATGTATCTATGTGTAATTGTGTATGCTTTTTTCCAGTTTTCCACGGTCTTATTTTAAACATGGTTTTTAAGACATATGAAAAATTCAATGGAGATTCGTTTCAACAGTATACGTACTCAGAAGTTCATAACGTGAATAATGGAAGCGAAAAAAAATTATATTTTTAAATTAATTGATATTGTTATTGTAAATTTTATTAGTTATTGTATTTATACACATAGGTACCTATCCATACTAATATTATGAATGCGAAAGTAACTCTGTCTGTCTGTCTGTTACTCAATCACGCCTAAACTACTGAACCAATTTGCATGAAATTTGGTATGGAGATATTTTGATACCCGAGAAAGGACATAGGCTACCTTTTATTGCGAAATATGTACCACGGGCGAAGCCGGGGCGGACCACTAGCATTTCATATTATGAATTTTACACGTAAAATAAAAGTGTGTAAATCTACCACTACAAGCCATTAATTTAAATATGTTATGTACTATTATAATGTAACACGCGAGATGGAAGATTGTTGAAAAATCTGAAACATTTGCTATCAATTCAACTATCTTTCAACAATTTACAATCTCGCGAATCTATCAGTAAAATGACGGTGGTTACAATAATTGTAAGTTATATTTGTATTTTACCATACAATTATTGTAAAATATATACTTTTACCACCCTTATAGTATCAAGTACTTACCTAGTTTTAAGTCATTTTGTAATAAAAATAACACTATTTTTTATAATTTTTATCAAACGTATATTTTTAATGTATTTGACATAACAAAACGATTTGAAATAAATAATATATTTTCTACTATATTTTGTTTCATTTAATTAGATAAGTGCGTATGACTTACTTCCTGTATTGATTTAAATATTTTTTTTTATTCTTTTTTAGAACTTTTTATAATTTTTTACATAAAATTTTAACGATTTATTAAATTAATTGACCTCCGTCAAACAAACATTAAACAACACAAATGTGGTCCATGGTCACAGAATAATAACTTGGTTTAAATGGTTTAAATTTCCCCGCTTCTAAATGAGCATAGACTAGCAACTAGTCTGTAATTTGAGATGTAGTCCGTTTTCTTATGGGCATGCTTGTATGGAAAGGTATACATTTTTGAGTAAAGCAATGAAATTTGGTTCGAATGTTGTACTCCTCCACCTAAGCCAAAATCGCCTGGTAGCCAGTGTCTACTCCCCGGCAGAAGGGAGGGAGGGGGGATTATAGAACAGAGCGCCCGGCGCTCGGAAAAAAAATTCTGGCGGATTCATTTGGCCTTTTGAGTCGAGTTTGGTGTCGTTATCAGGTAACTTGATGATGCCCGATTCATTCCCCATACCAGTTTTTTAAGGTTCCGTAGCAAAATATGTCACAATCTTTAAAATAATAAACTTTTGGCAGTGGCAAAATCCAAACAAACCAGTATATTTAGTAACCAGTAGTTTTAGTAGTAGTAGCCAAAATAATGTTAAGAACAGTCGACAGATATGGCTAGTACAGAATATCATGTATTCCAAGCTAGAAGGTCTAAAAGAACTATAGGTACACCTGCATTTAAGGTATAGAAGGCATATCCGAATGTCACACGAGGATTTGAAGCACTTTACAGTGGCAAATATGCAGACAGTGAAATTCAAAAGTTTGTGATTACAATGCATGATAGGTAAGGATGGTCACGATATTTTAAGGATACTCTTATCCAGAACTTACATTTTTTTTTATAATTATTATAAGTACATGTTTGTTTTTCACATTGTACCCCGCTGTGACAGTAAATGAGGGTCGCAAACAAATTTTTAACAAAAACGGACAAGCAAATCGAAAATTTGCCTCCCACAGAAGCTGCCCTTAAACAACACACCCTAAGGGCAGTTTTACAGGCTTTATATATTTAGGGACCTAAAAAAATCAAAATATTCCTTGCCCATCTGAAATAAAAAGAAAAGAGAAGCTTTGAATTGATAAGATGTCGGTGCGTGAAATCTTGCAATTCCAGATTGAAGTGTTTTATACGCCAGCTCAAATGTACCGAATTATGTAATTGTGGTGGTGATTGTCATTATTATTAATACAAAAACGTTCTATTATTATATATCTTTATTTTTAACTATATTACCTGAATTCATTTATAATTTAAAGATGATTAAAAATCACACTAATATTATAAAGACGAAAGTGTGTGTGTATCAGTTAACCAGGTCCTACCAGACAAGATAACATGGTATAGGACAAATAAGTACGAAACACTCGATGGGCGAGTCAGACTCGCACTTGACTGCATTTTGTTTTATGTTATTGCTTATTTTTCGGGTCTATTAACCGTCCCCTACGCTGCGCTGACGAACGTTCCTGTACTTTCTATAATTTATTTCACATTGAAAATGGTAAGATATATGTTACATGTTAATGTTTTTATAATCTGCATAAAATGGCCTTTCAGAAAGTATTTTTTTATAAACCAAGTTTCATACAAAAATATAAAAATATACTGGTTTGTTTGGATTTTGCCACTGCCAAAAGTTTATTATTTTAAAGATTGTGACATATTTTGCTACGGAACCCTAAAAAACTGGTATGGGGAATGAATTGGGCATCATCTAGTTACCTGATAACGACACCAAACTCGACTCAAAGGGCCAAATGAATCCGCCAGAATTTTTTTTCCGAGCGCCGGGCGCTCCGTTCTATAACCCCCCCTCCCTCCCTTCTGCCGGGGAGTAGACACTGGCTACCAGGCGATTTGGGCTTAGGTGGACGAGTACAATATTCGTACCAAATGGCATTGCTTTACTCAAAAATGTATACCTTTTCCCATAAGAAAACGGACTAATGTACATCTCTAAAATTCCTGCTAGACTGTTAGGCGCCTACGACTGCTATTGATCTGGTACTTTTACTGCGACTAAATTTTGTTGAGACTTTAGTCTCTGATTAGTGCAGACAAGCGCACTATGGTTACAAATATAGTGTTTTTTGTAAAACGTAAATAGAAAGTGGTAAAATACTGTGTAAAATACGACAAAAATTGTATCCTACAATTATTCAATAAATTCTAAACTTCTTACCTATATGATATATTCAGAATAATTCTGAATATAATTATTGTATTGTAGTTAAAACTGGAAATTATATCTGAAACAATTACAGCCTCGTAGCATACGTATGTGTATTTATTTTCAGTGTATGTTATGAAATAAATATAGATATTTTCTTTAATCGCAACGCACATAATTAATATTATAAATTATGTGCTTGGACATGAATTTTACAAGTAAGTTTTTATATATTATGTAAGAATCAAAATTAAAATATAGAACGTATCACTTTTATCTTAATAATAATTAATTAACATCTAAATATATTTCAGCTTAATTGCGGTCGCAGTTAGAAATACATACAACTTATTTTAGTTGAATATTAAAGCTAATTTATTATATTTTATTAACAGTGATTAAAATGACAAAATGCAATAAGCAATGCAATAAGATGTGTATGGATGGGAGATGTTTTGGTATGGAGGTCGAGACAGGGTGTCTCATATGGGCCATTATAAGTACTGTAAGTAGATTTCCTACTTGGAACATAATATATATAATATAATAAGATTTCTGAAATTACTAAAATATTAACTAAAAAAACGCATTGATAACATAAACTCATGAATATATTATATTGTCCTTGATAAGTCTACGAAGTTTGAATTTAATTAGTTAAAACAGTCCTCTAAAAGCTTGCTAAAAGTGGGTCAAAATTGAGTCTAAACTCTTACGTTATTGGTTACATAAAAATATACAGGTGAAGCTAATAGAAGCGTTTAAAATATAATAAAAGATGAATTTTACAGATTCTTTCAGCCTTGGCGATGCTATTCTCTTGGAGTTTAATTTTCTATCTTAATTACTTCGTGGGTCATGGCGGCGATCCTATAGGTTTCGGTATTCTTCAGATGTATAACATACTATTAATCGTTGTAAGTTGTTCAATAACATCATCATTTGTTTTTTCGGTAATTCTGCTGGTTGGAGTTGTCAAGGTAAGAAAATTTTGTTATAATATTTATACAAATATATAAGTTAATTGTATGTAGTGTATGCAGGTTTATTGGCTACTTCGACGCCTGAAATTATTATTGTATCTCGAATAAAAATTAAAGAATGCCGTATAGCATGCCAATACAAATCAAGTCTTGGGTTGGCTATTGACAAGCTTTTGTCAAAAAATGGATAATAAGATCAAATGAGTTGCGACTTTTGGGTTATGATTGTTTAGTCAACTGATAGTGATACTTTAACTCTGATAATTACTAAATTTACGTTAGATGTTAGGGCAACCATCTAGTCAATCTACGCCTGTATAGACACACATGAATACTTCATAGTACTGTATAGTGTATAAGTAATATTCGTAATACCACAGATTAGAGAATAGTTACTTCGTAAGTAATACTTAGGTCTTAGTTATAAAAAACGATTGAAAATATAATATGATTTCTAAATGCGATAACGAAAAAGATTGAATTTACGCAAGATCATAATTTAGTTTTATTAAACAATAATTAACTATTAAACAAATTAATTAAATATATTTCAGAAAAAAGCGAAATATCTCGAATCCTACATCACTTATGGAATATTAATAACTGTTTTTATGCTGGCCGTGTTTGTGGCTGCTTCTTTGTTATCAGAACTTGGTGGTCCCAATGGCTTTGTTATTTATTTAGTATGTTCCATTGGTTTTATCATATCATTAGGTAAGTATAGTACCTATTATATGAATGTAAAATATAAAACAAAACAAATATGTATTGACGTTTCAAAAGTGCTTCTCGAAGAACTCTAATTGAATAAATAAATGTTTGTGTTTGAGTTTGAAAGATCAACAAATAAAATGGAAAGATTTTTTTAGAAATAGATAACATATGAATATAATGTAGAAAGTTAAACAAAACTGTTCCAGGTTTATACTATGGACTTATTTTACACATGGTGAAAGTTACGTCCCTTAAATTTAACGGAAATTTAGCACAGCAGAACTCAGAAGCAGAAAAGACAAACGTTTAAGCAGTGGTGGCGAGGATAGATTAATTTATCCAATTTAAATGTGATTATAATAAATTATTAAACACTCTACACTCCTACATTAATAATTAAAATCTAAAAGATTTCCTGACTTATTTTCCTCTTTACTCTCTTTCCATATAAAATATTATGTAAATTTTGGTATTCGAAGCTTTTATGTATATATTGAAAACCTATCTATACAAAAATTATAAATAGTTGCGTGAAAATATTCGATAACTAACTGTGCTCCGCGGTTTTATCCGCATTACTCTGCTTGTCATTCTGCTCCTATTGGTCTTAGCGTGATGATAATATGTAGCCATCCTTGATGAATGGATTTTTCTCTAACAGCGAAATAATTTTACAAAACAGACCCGTGGTTCCTGAGATTAGTGCATTCAAGCAAACAAACATTTCAGCTTAGTATAGATAATATTTTTGAAACATGGTACCTAGGTAGATTGATGTTATTTCAATAAATACCTATTATTGATATATTTTGATGTACAATTAGGTTAGTAGCAATTATTCTATTGTATTCTATTCTTTGTATATTAGATACCTACCTACGTATCGAATACATAATTTTTTGTTAAATATTGCTACTTAAATTGCTTTTCATGTCTTAGACTTAAATAAGATATATTTCTAAATAATAAAATCTCTGTAGATCTAAAATTTTTCTGTATTCACAATGATAGTAATCAAACTCCTCTGAGACGGCTGAACGGCTGAAAAGCAGAACAACGTTTGCCGGACAGCTTACAGCCGCAGTATCAAATTAAATAGATACCTATACGTATACAATATACATAAGTACTTATATTTATAAAAAAATCGCCTATACATATTTTTATTGTACATGATATTGAACTTAAATAGGTCTGAAATAAAAGTTAATTGAAACGTTCGTTTGTTTTATTATTTACTTCCTGAGAATGTTCCTTGTGTACTTATTAAATGAGTATTTTAAACCCACGCCCACAAAAGGGCCACAAACACGATCCCATTTCACTATTGTATCTGAACTAGCTTTCAGACAGCGGAATACTCAATTTGTGATTTGAAGGCCAAACAATCTGTATATATCTATCAATCTCTCAATCCATACACACCTACGTCTAAGAATACGGCATTTAGTAGATGCCTAGTTAGTGAGAAAAGTTGCGAAGCTTCATTTATGCTCTAGCCGCTAGCGTTTATCAAGCATGTAACTGTCAGATTTGACGTTATTGAAGAAATGTTGCCTGTAAAAAATATTAAGCTTCAGAAAGTTGTTTACATAACAGGCGACTTTCAGGCGCTTGTGAGCTGTGACTCATTCGTGTACATCGATTCGCGAAGCTTTGTAGTATATTCCTTACTTTGTGAGTGTTCAGGCGACCTTCGGGAATATTATGTTACAATCTTGCTCCTGAAATAGAGGATGTGATTTCGGTTATGTATAACGTTAATAGCGGTGTAATGTACATACATTGAAATTAATTGTGTTGGAATATTGACTGAGTTATTTGTTAATCGAAGTTAGATAAATTTGGGATATAGAAGTGCATTAGGTATGCGTATGATAAATGATAATATGGTTATTTGGGTAATGTAATTTTATTTTAAGTTTCGGTTGTAAAACACAACTAAGGAAATGATACATGTTTTCAGCATGTGTCTTCTTAGATAATTTTGTATTGTGTTTGTTTATTTTCTATTGCAGGCATTGGATTTTCTGATAATGTATTTATAATATGTATGTAAAGCCTTATCTGGCTCTTAATAGCAGGAAAAAATTTTTACTCCTGATGATTGATGTCCTAATTTCAGAATTAACATGACGTGTTCTCAAGCGAGTTGTTTTTCTATAAAACTCGAGACTGGGTGTCTAATATGGGCCATTTGTGGTATCGTAAGTATAACACATTAGTTGTATAATGTTTGGTCTGGAAATTAGAAATTTGCAATTTATTTAAAAAGTTAATTTTGTGATTTTTATTTATTTCAAGGGCTTATAATTGCAACGCAACGCTCAGACAAAGATTTGAAATTATTTTTTAATATAGAGCTAGATTTTCGCCTGCGGCTTCGCACGTACGTGTTAATATAATGAAAATCGTTGCAGTAGTTTTTTATTTTTTGCTGAACAGACGCGGCATAGTACTTTGTTTTATAAAATGTACTTGTTTGATGCTTAAGACGAATCTCTTACCTGCATTTAATCCTATAAAAACAAGAGTATTATTTCGTATTAGTGATGATAGTTAAGACATGTTTATCCTTACAGATCATTTCAGGCATAGCAGCAATATTCTCATTTGGTGTTATATTCTATACTGAGTACTGCGAGACACCCAGTGGCGACGCTTTTGGACATGCTATTGGTGAAATTTTCGTCATCATAGTAATATTTTTTACTTGTGTAATCATAATATCATTCGCGTTTTCGGTTCTTCTGCTTGTTGGAGTTGTTAAGGTAATCTAAGGAAAACATTTTTCTATGCTATACTGTAACTAGAATGAAATAATTAAGAAATTTGTTAAATGTAATTCTTTAAAAAATGGATGCTCTACCTACGTGGCACCATCCGCTCTCAAAAGACAATTTGCGACATTTTTTGTGCTCGCTTCTACTATTGGTCCAAGCATAGGTAAATGAATCAGTTTTTCCTGACATACATACATCAAACAAATTCTTTTACTGTACCATATATACGATGATTAAAATGATGATGTATCTTGTAGTACAAGCCAAAATATTTACTAAGATATTCTAATAATTGACCTTTTTGCAGAGAAGGACGTCTTACCTGAGAGCATACTTAATATTTGGCGTGGTGATTTCTTCATTCCTTTTATTCGTATTCTTTCTTCTATCGATGATACTTGGACATGCATTTGATATTTTCCTGCTAAATTCTCTTATCTTCCTTTTATTTTTAGGTAAAATAATTATCTTTCGGTACTTATGAAACTGCTTAGCTTTTTGATATTTAATTAGTTTTCAAATGCGTTTATAAATGAGATTTTTTTTAAGAAAATAGAAAAATTTCGATCTAGAGGCGGGGTTCGAACCCGCATCTTTCTGTCAGCTTTAAATACATTTTAAATTTACTTTTAATTTTTTTTTATTGAGGAAGGTTACTACTAGGGAATGCAATCCCGATCCCGCGGGATCCCGATCTCGCGAGATCTCGTGTAATTTTTCGGGATCAATCCCGACGCATCATATGACGAGATCCCGTTCGAGATTGACGGGATTGGGCGGCAGTGGTCAGCGACGCGACACACAACCACTCGGGGCGCAAGCATTTAAATTTTTCCTAATTTCCTTGAAATAAGCTTATTGTTTTGATTACCTAATTTACCTACGAGTACGTTAATTTCCTTACAACCTGATTATTATTTAGTTGGTAAGATTAAAGAATAAAGGTTTTTATTTTCTTTCGAGTATCCATAAATTACGTCACACGGGGGAGAGGGTATCATCTTTATGTGACATAATGTGACAAGGGGCAGGGGGGGGGGTCAAAAGCTTTGTGACGTGACATAATAAAACGAAACGAAATTTGTACGTGAGCAAAAAACTTTGAACAGAAAATTTTTAATCTACCTACCTATATGTATTTATTAATAACTAGTGGTCCTCCCCGGCTTCGCCCGTGGTACATATTTAGTATCCTATGTCCTTCTCCTGGCTCTAAACTACCTCCCTGCCAATTTTCAGCTAAATCGGTTCAGCCGTTCTTGTGTTATAAGTGGAGTAACTAACACGGCTTTCTTTTATAGATTTCGCACTCTCGCTATATCTTACGCAACAACATTTAATTCCTAGTCATGTTGTAATGCAAGTGGGACACTAAAATTTACGATTTTTTTAATTTTCGATACATATTTAAGATTATTTAATAAGTAAAAATAAGTAAAAAAATGAAAATAACTGTTTTCTTTTGATTATTTTTAGATACATGCATAAGTTTGAAAAATGTGTGACGTCACATTAGGGGGACGGGGTACTAAAAATGTGACAACCTGTGACAAGGAGGGGGGGAGGGGTTGAAAAGTTCTAAAATTCGCGTGACGTAATTTATGGATGGCTCCTTATCACAAACAAGCAGTTATTAGCTTTTTCAGTCATCTGAATTCAAAATTTTTCTTTAAATAAGACGGGATCCCGAAAATTCCGGGATCCCGCGGGATTGATATTTCTAATCCCGCGGGATCCCGAATTTGCAATCTCGAGTCGGGATTGCATTCCCTAGTTACTACTGAACTCACATGCATTTTTATCTATTTTTCTATGATATTTCGCTGATGCTCGCTGAAGCTTAGTTCTTAGTTTACACGTGATAGTTATCTTGATATTATAGTGAAGAATATTAATAAATTAATTATTTTACAGGTTTATATTCTCTTATATTACGCATGGTTCACATGACATACATAAAATTCAGAGATGAAAGTTTGCTTCAACAGAACTCAATTCAACACAAGACCATCGTGTAAATAACAAGCGGAAATTATTTATAAATTTATTCATTTGTTCGCTTGTTGTTCGCAATCTAAAAAAACGCAATCTAAATTAAGGGTACTTTTTCACCAATAATGTGCAAGGATGTGTAGCGAGGAATGTGTCTATTAGTGAATAAGCACCCTAAAAATATGTTGCTTGAAGATTGATTGCATTTTTGCACAGATGCTTACGTGTTTTTTTTATTATCTTGTGATATGGATAGGACAATAAAGTATTTGTAAATAAAAATTATAATAATATAATTTATATTAATATGTATTTATCAGTGTTGAATGTTGACTAATAAATAAAATCCATATTAATGTAACAGTTTGTACATATTATAAATTTGGGCATTACCTACTACAATACCAAATAGGTACGGTACTGTCACAGAATAATAAGTAGAAGCTAGCTACTTTTGTAATTTGTATTACTGTTGTAATTTGTTAGCTTATTTAACTATTTAAATGCTTAAAAAAACTTAATTATTTATTCGTAAAAAAATAACACCTCACCTAGATAATTTATGGACTAAGCTGCAAAAGCAATATAACATACCTAAACAAATTGGAACTTGCATGGATGATAATGGTTAAAAACTTAAAAACAAAAAAAGGGAATATGAAATAAAAATACTTTCTTCTAATATCGTCAAGTTTTAATTTATAATCTGTGTGATACATTACTTATATACATTTACAATTATTATTACAATACAATACAATACAATTACATGCGTGTACAGCTACTTACATCAACAAAATAATTATTTTCATATAAGATTTGAAAACTACCTAACTTTATAATAATTAATATAGTTATTATTTTAAATAACTTGAGGGATATTACATACCTACTAAGTTTACATACCAACTCATAGGTCACTGAAAGAAAATGGTTTATAAATTCATCATCACTAACTATATGATTATTATTTCCCGATTGCGGGGATATTTTTTTCGAGTGTATCTAAATAATTTTCCACCACCACCACCACCACCACAGACCACTTTTCGATAGGCAAGCAATTATTGGCATATTTGTTAATAAAAAATACGTCTCATCTGGTTATCAGATCGGTGAAGGACGGTCTCCCACGGGCTCTCCTGCAATATCGATAATTTTATCTATGAGTTGTGAAACTGGTCCAATTCAAATGTACTATTCGAAAATTTCAAACTTGTAATGTATACTCCGATAGCCGTGATCGTCTAGTGGTTAGGACCCTACGTTGTGGCCGTAGTAACCCAGGTTCGAATCCTGGTCACGGCAGTGTCATACACTGTTACGGCGGAGTTTATTTTTTTAATTTCACTGTTCAAATATTTTAATTTACATAAAAAAAAAGAATATCTTTTTATTGGTAAAATAATACATTTAACATATTTTTTTAATTCATATTTCCACTCCACTATCAAGCAATAGAAAATAATGTACGACTAAATATTTGCAATTCTTAAAATAATAACAATGAAAATGTTATTAGTGTTTTGAACAACATGATAAAATACGATGTTTTTTATTTTTACAAAAACTAAAATTTATTACTTATCATGCCATCTAGTACATATGTACTGAACTAGGTTTGCCACACATGCTCCGTGTCAAGTTGACTCGTAGTGAAGTTGCGTATTCCTGTTGACCAGATGGCGCTAGCAGTCTTTGTTTTGGTTCATTCACGCACCGCAGCTGTTTGCTATCGTAGAAATCTGTGAGAGAAAAGGAGTGGTGATTACACTGTCTTTGCCAAAAAAATACGTTTTTTATATGGTTCTAGGGCACCGAGAGACTTCTACTCCTAATATGTGATACAGTTAGTGATTCCCGATAATGTGTAGCGTTTGCAGTGTCGAAAAACATTGATAAATGTATTAATTAACGATGTAAACGTTTATCATGACGTTTACTATGATTTTCGCGTGTGTGCGTGTGTACTCAACGTGACGGCATTGATGTTGGCTGCCGAACCGACTTTATAACGGAATAAGTATCTTGGATGTTGATTTTGGTAAGTAATGGGAATTGTTTTGACCGAATATAACCTAAAAGGGTCCCATTCACGCTTGCACTTGTGACTGTATATGCATAAGTAGATGTACGATGACCTCGATATTGCGGTGCCTATCGTTACTCTTTTGAAAGGCAATTTCTCGTGTCAGAGGTTTTTTGTTACTATTGAGTATTGTCTTCTAATGAAAATGGTTCATTATTTTAAAATGTTTCTCCTTTTATTCAACAAATCGCAATTATAACTGCGTATTTTTTTAAATAGTTTTTTAATGAATCTAAGTTTAAATTAAGTTATTTTTTTCGTCATTGGTAAATGGTAACATTAAAAACAACTTATTATTAAGATATTTGCGAAGAGTGTTTCTAAGGCTATTGATACACAATAAAAAAAAACTATTGATAGAGCATAGAGATAATATGTACTAGAACATACATATTATCTCAATGTGATAGAGTCGGAAAGACTCTGGGTAGGTAAGTAGGTTTATCGTGAATGAGATAGAGCTAGATCGTAAAATTACCTACAATTTTCTGGCCTTATTATTAGGCATAATCACTAGCATAGGTAATATTTTTTGGAAAATCAACAGGTTCGCCAAAAAGACTCTACCATAGGCATTTACGATAAATGTTGGTAAATCCTATTTATTATTGAGGTTCTGACGAATAAAAAATAAAAAAATGACGCTTAAAATATTCCTAAATAAGTAGGTACATAACTAATGTGAACTACCTAGTTTGCCTTTCACCAGATTTTATTTTAAAATGTAAATTTTCAACATAGTTACCTATTTTATTTGTTTAAGTAAGTAGGTACCTACCTAATTTAAATAGGTATGTGGTCATAATTGTAGCGAAGGAATTAAAACGCACGACAAAATAACTTCGTGAATATAAACAATATTAACGAAAACGTAATAATATGAACATACCTACCTATTTAAATTTTTAAAATAAATTTATAATACATCTAGGCTTTAGCACGATAAGTAGGTATTATAATCCATACCAAGGTTGCATGAGTAGGTTTCTTGTGATGAAGTCATAACTAGCCAATACAAGTTTAGGAGTTCCACTGTATTTTGTTGTACATTTTATACAAAAGCTTTATCGTGTTAAACTGTTTATGCAAGGTTTATGCAAATACCTAGTATCTAAAAAGGTGTTATACCTACCTATTTGATTTATTTTTAGATACAAGATTGAAAATGGTTGATTGGTTATGCTCTATTATCAATAACTCATTCTAGGTAGGTATATTTAGTAAAATTAAAAAGGAAGCAAGTTAAAGTATTTTTTAATGAGGGCTTAATATACGTAAATATTTAGCAAAACAACACTTAATAATATTATATTGTATTGAACTCTATCTTCTACGTAAACATTGTAAGCTTATAAAGAATTCATAGAGATAAAAAAACGCTAAGTGAAAACTGTCACTTACGACTCAATAAAGCTTATTTCGTCACAGACAGGATTACTTACCTACTTATGTTAATTAAATATAAAAATAATTCGCTAAACAAAAATCTTGAATTATACAGTATGCAGTATAATTAGGTCGCAACTCGCATTCATAGCTACATTCGGTATTAAAATTGGAATTAATATGTATTTGATTCAATTATAGTCGATGTTAATGTTTTCAAATTAATCGTTGATACTTACTCATAAAAAAAAAAACAGTCTCAAACGTAATATTTAGAACACAATTTCTATATTGAATTAATAACAAAATCGAAATATATTTGAATCAAAGAATAGTTAGGTAGGTATTTTATAAATTTGCCACAAAATTCCAAGATTTATTATGTTTATTTGTTGTGGCATCATTTGTAAAATAGATATTAATTCATAATTCATTAATCAGTTATCAGAGATGACTCATTTCATGGTCCATTAATTTATATTTAATACTTCTGATACACCTTTACAGTTGCTATCCACGTGATTCATAAAAAACCTTGTTTAAAAAATTAAAAAAAAATATTGACACCAACACCAACGTCACCGCCAAACTTCATTCAATATCTCCGTTTTTTCATCAAAATTCTTCGTTATCAGAAAAAACGCGCGTCCAATATAATAAGAAATGTGCTAACTTTGTTCAAACGTGAATCGAGCAGGATGTTTGGGAAAAAGTCATCTTCGAAGTCAGGTCGAGATTCGTCAAGTCCAGCTAGTCCAAGACCCAGCCCGCGGTCAATAGACGCCCTTCCTGAAGTCGCTCTGGCCGCCATCGCGACGTACAAAAAGCAAAAGGAAGTCGGCGACTTTATGACTTTTCTTCTAGCGGCGCTCGAACGGAATTCAGAATGGCTCAATGCTGTCGTAGGCAAGCAACCCAACTTTAAATGCGCCTTAATGGTCGGAGCCGGACCGAATAGATTTCAGCTGCAGGAAGTAATCTATCCCGCGAGCGAAGCCTGTGTCAAACTAGAAGTGGAACTTCGAGATTCCGAAGATTACGACAAGTTGGCGATCGCGGCGATCTTGAAACTGTCTAACGTGGAAATCGACAATTTATTGCGGTACATGAAAACGCGCCTCCACGAAAATATCGTCCTAAGAGACGATTTGATTAGAGGCAAGGCGATGGGCGTCACGTTTGCTGTACTGAGACCATTCTCTGATAAGCAATACCGAGTTATGGAGAGGATTGTAATTGGTAATTCTTTAAAATGCCTCACTCCCACTAAGAAACGCAGAAGAGACGAGAAGTCTATAATACGGTCACCGCTAAAGAGGATTAAACGAGATATTTAAACCTCACGATCAATAATATACATCAGCAAAACCAACGTAGAATGTAATGATTGTAATTTGGATTGGAAAATGGGACGCTCATAGTAAATTATGCACACTTTTGCACTGATAGTTTCCGATTACCGATGATTTATTGTGTGGTAACGAACCATTATGAAGATAAATGTAACAATATTCAATTACATATGACGGCACTTACATGTACATATAAACGTTGGGAGCGATGCTTGCAATTTGCAGGCAATAAATAAGTCTGATTATTTATTACCTGCAAGTTTGATTAATTCATACTAAACTATTTAAAAGCGGATTTTTAATATGGAATGTGATAAAGGAAACGATGATAATAACCTGTACGTATGAGCACGTCAACTTAAAATCACTAAAGCCGAAATATCAACTAACATTATTTCATTGCTATGCAGGTATAAAAATATTTCATCGCTTTATACCAGGCTAAAATTTAACGAATTACTAAATTTCGATGTAACATGCAACAAAATAATATTCTATATATTTAATACCCCTGATGCCAACTTCACCGCCGTTGACCAAAATAAATGTAGTTAGTAAAAGTTCGCTTTGGCTCTAGCGGGAAAGATCAATACCGTAGAATCAGGGCAGCAGTGCACATTTCTAACTCGTAATGAAAATCCTGCACACATTGGCTTTAAATTTTATATCAACTATTATAGAAACGAAGCTCTGGATAGGTTTCGTTGTTAAAGTGGCATTAAAGTGAGCTCGTTCAGGGCGATGCGATAAAATGAAGTTTTATTTTTATAGAACGGTATTTGGAGATCTTAAACTACTTTTAATGGTGTAGAGTCGATTGCGGATATTCTTTGAACACCTGCTTCGTGGCTAGCGCGTGAAGCTTTACAAACTGGGCAGGTCTTTGTATGAAGTCAGACCTTTTATAGGGCACAGGTGATAATCTTCGATGTCATGATAAAATGCATCTGTCTATTATAAGGAGACTTTGATTTAATAGATTTTTCGGTTTTGTAGTTCAACCAAAACTCATCATTTACTCTAGATATAAAGCTTTAGCTACATCCATCCTTTATAAACATTGTACCACGCCTATCTATTGTGTATACGCGTAAGGTTATATTTATTGGTATGAGAAACGTCTCTGATCGGGACCACAGTCAACAGTGTTTCCGCTATCACGATTTGCCTCCTGCGATCTGATTATAGAAGGAATAAATCAATTTGAATGATTGCGTAACTGGGGCCGATCCTTGGCCCTTTTTCCGGGCCTTGTAAGGATTAGGGGCGCTGACCGCTGGGTAATTGGCGTAATAGTTATGTGATTTATGACCTAAGATTTACGGTCTCCATAATAATAAGCTACTGTTAACGCTGATTGGCTCGCTTTGTGGACCGGTTTTATTAAATTGATTAGCGGGTATTGTTCCAAGTTTTTGTTCGGCAGTTAACCAAATGGCTGACTGCTATGTTGGTTATGAATTTAGTTTTCTATCATTAATTTAAGAGCAGGTTGCAGGGTACTTCCATCAAAGCAAAGTCCACGAATAAAACCGCGGGCAAAAGATAGTAAATGGAAAATAGGTGTTCAAAAATTGAATTTTACTAGACGCCATATGTCGCCGGATAGCGGGCAAAAAGCTTAACTTTTGCATATTTCATTTTCACTGTTTCGTGGTCATCATTTGCAATTCAACTCAGTTATATATTTCGTTTAGGTTTAATTAGTGTTTAATATACATTCTGTTCTCATTGTAAGTATTGCTAAACACGAGTTAAAATTCGTAAAATAGGTAAGTGTCGTTTGATAACTGGCAACATAAAGAATATATCCTATAGTAGAGCCATTTTAATAGGCAACATTTGACAGTTCAACAAAATTCAACAACGTAACCTAGTAACGACAACATAGAATAACATGATATTTCTTTCTGTTAGATCTGCACATTTGCTTAACTTTTTTCAATAACGATTACATATTTATAATAATAATGACCGATACAAGTAATTTTAAGATTTCATTTTACTGATGAACCATTCTAAACATAATAAACAATTTCTGAATTGAAGAACTGACGTCGCTATAATTTTGTGTCAATAAACCTTTTTTCTTTTTAAATACCAGAGATGTTACTCTAAAAATCGAGATCTGACATCTAGAATCGAATGCATTGATTACTTGTGAACAAAACTCATCATAAATTAATAAATTCGATTTACAAATGTTTCAAATCCGTATCGATTAATTCACTTTAATCGATGTTTTTAAGCAGGTTACCTCTATTGGAAGATAAAATTGATAGACGTCAAATGTTGCCTATTAAATTGGCTCGACTATAATCGAATTACGCTATACTTGATTTATTTTCAAAACAAGTGCGCTTAAAATGTCAACATCTCATCAAAAAGTAAACATCTCGGTATCGGTCAATTAAGGAAAGCTGGCATGTTCACAGTACTCACACTTATGCAATTTCACTTACAGTATGTTCAAAAATAAATGCGACTCTAGTTTCATTTTAGACTTGAATTGTAAAATGGTGCGTTGTAGATAAATATATGCAAATATAATTACATACTTATGAAAGCTCTCATAATTTACCTGTAAAATTATAATTTAAAAGTAAATCAATTGATGAAGTTAATTATTTATTCTAATAATAATCAATTGGATAAAAGTATTAATAATCATTCAACTATCAAATAATAATTAAATTTCAGGTTATAAAAACAATACAAATAACACGTGCGCTTACTCCCAACACACGGATGGTTGTTTTGATAATGATTTAAATAACGGGCGTTTTTTTAATAATGTGATAACTCTGATTATTAATTAGTAATTTGATTTTTGAAAAAAAAATATGCCGATTTTAGTCTATATTTTACTTATATTTTTCTAACAAGATCCTTATCATCCAAATTTCCACCTTAGTGAGAAAAATTGACATTTCTAATGAAAATGAACAAAAAATTAAATGATTTTATTAAATACTGTAAATAGTCTATAATTCTTCCATTTACTGTATCACAAAATTCTTCATAGATTTTTAGATATTCGTACTACACCAATTACATCACCCTGTATTTATAAACAATTGCAAAATATGACACATACATAGGCCGGGAGATACTGACACAAAATTTCGGGTCATTTGTAACAGGATGGCGGTCTAGAGGGGTCTTAGTACGCAATGACAAAAAGAAAAATGATGGTCAGAACGCTGGTACCGGCGGACTAGTCGCGTGGGCGTTAGTCACACTCGTCGGATAAATACCTAGCGAAAGTCCAACGATTTGTAACACAAAAATTTTAGAATTCACCGATAGCCCATAAAAAAGATGTAGGCGGTAGTGTCATGCCATACTTTTCCGGTGTAACTTACAGCCCCCCATACCGACGCGATGCGTTGATTAAAAAAAAAAAACAATTCAAACATTTGTACCAGGCTAACTTTTGCACAGGTAATCATCATCGTGCAGACATTTACGAAAATCGCCATGCCATACTTTTTGGACGATTCCAAATGGCAAGCATACCGCCGAAAATCTGCAAAAAAAAAATTTTTTTCGCCAAACAATTTGTACCAGTATTGCATTTGGATTTTTGGAGAGTATTTGATAAAATGTGACCATTATTATATTTGCCATACTTCTAGTAGGGGGAAAAAGTGCTGCCATACTTGAAAATTAATTTATTCGTCACGTTTCAAAAATACGACTGTACAATACGTAAAATAATTTTTTACAGTATGGGATTATTATATTCTGTTTGTTTGTATACAATTCTACCTAGAAAAAAATATCGCAGATTGCAAACATGGGGCGGATGATTGTAAGACTTAAGCCAAAACGTAAAAAAAATTAAAAGAATTGGCGATTTGTACCAGTACGGCATTTTTGGAAAGTATATGATGCAACGTGACCATTATTATATTTGCCATACTTTTAATAGAGGGAAAAATTAGTGCCATACTGCTACAAATCGTTCAAACTACGAATAAAATCTTACAATAAGAAAAAAATCTTATACACATTCGCCACCTCCCACAGGTATGGCATTATCACACTTCTATTTATAATCATTCAGGAGTTGTTGAAAAAAAATGTAGGGTGGTACAAATCGTTTGGCGAGAAAAAAAAATTCAAAAATTTGCAGATTTTCCGCGGTATGGCGACCATTTGGAATCGTCCGAAAAGTATGGCTTGGCGATTTTAGTAAATGGCTGCACGACGATGGTTACCTGTGCAAAAGTGAGCCCGGTACAAATGGTTGAATTGTTTTTTTTAAATCAACGCATTCACGTCGGTATGGCGGACTGTAAGTCACATCGTAAAAGTATGGCATGACACTACCGCCTACATCTTTTATAAGGGCTATCGGTAAATTCTAAAATTTTTGTGTTACAAATCGTTGGAATTTCGCTATTTATCCTACGAGTGTGACTAACGCCCACGCGACTAGTCCGCCGGTACCAGCGTTCTGACCATCATTTTTCTTTTTGTCATTGCGTACTAAGACCCCTCTAGACCGCCATCCTGTTACAAATGACCCGAAATTTTGTGTCAGTATCTCCCGGCCTAACATGTGCAATGTGTAAATGTGTTGACGTTCCAGCTCTTCTTAATATACCTATAATATCCGTGAAAAGGCACGTGTGAACAATGGTCATTGTATCACTAAACTATTATGATTTAATATTGTTATTATTACACTTTTAAATGGGTTGTTGTTATCTAAATATTTTCGAATGATGGAGTAAATATGACTACGAGTTTTACAACGCTGGATGAGTATCTAAGTAAAAAACTGATCAATAGATCTTTTGCCGATTTATGATTAGCTCAACTTATAAAATTACAATTACATGGTTTAAAAAAAATTATGCAAATATTACACTAATATTATAAAGCTCAAAAATTCTGTAGTAGGTACCTACTAGATCGACTTGAAAAAATATTTTAATGTTGGATTGTGCTCTTATCGAGGAGAGCTATTTAACATCACGCTACGATCAATAGCTCCACTCGACGATTGAAAAGTGTTGCAAAAAGGGCAAAAATATCCCTTTAGAAAAGGCGAAGAGGTCAGCTAGAAATAAAACGAGTATACTTCTCTGCAAAGGCATATATTTGTTAGTTTACTGCTGAACTGATTTTGGAGAATTTTAAGAAGGTAAGTTTATGATAAAAATTTAAATAGTAACTCATTTTTAAAGCTTAACTAAATTGTCTTCAAATAAATAATATTACATGTATCTGTTTCTATGTGAATTTATAATGTAGTTTCAGTAATGGAATTGCTGTTGTATATTTTAGCTAAATGATTTACATAGCTGTGTTGTTGTTATTATCCTAGAAACCGCTCCGTCTTGTTTGGGTTTTAATAAATGCAAATTTTAAAATCACATTTTAACCTTTAACAATTCGTAGCTAGTTATTCTAAGGTTTTTGCTATGAACATGATGATGTGGTTTTTAGTATTACAGAAGAAAGGGACAGAACAATACATGAAATGTTATCGTGCCAGTTTTGGAAAAAAAACACAGTTTTAAATATGTATCTGCTACTTCTAACCTTATCTTCACGAATATCATTATATTAATTAGTAAGACGCTTAGAATGTTCTTTATGTCGTTTTCTTCTTTTAGCCACCTATTTCCATAATACAAATAACTAGTCTGGTCATAAGTTCTGTCATTATGTTAGATTTTCAAATTTTTAATGTTTACCGCAAATTTCTTTTTCACGTTCGATTTTTGATTATTTTACGCGTTAAAAAACGACACACTTTATTAGAATAACTTATTTGTTACAATGTAGTGGACGCAAAAAGAAGACAGAGTCGCTGTTCTCGCTCTGCATCGTAGCGGTTACGCGCCAAGAGAAATTTTCAGTTTGCTTTAAAATTTACAAATAACACAGAGATTTTTTTATTGCACTATAAAACGATTTAAGTAACATTCAAGAGTAAAAGATAGGAATAGAAGAGGTCTTTGTCGTACGATTTGGACGACAGCAGTGATAAATGCAGTAAAGGTGCGAATAAGAAAAAGTCCGGTCCTAAATCGAAAACAGTTAGCACTGCAGATGGGCCTTAGCAGTACCACAGTTAAAAGGGTGTTGAACGAGGACCTAGGACTATGGGCTTATTGTAGAAAAACATCGCATCTTCTTAACATATGCCTGAAGAAATTAAGACTGGATAAATGTCGCGCTTTACTTAAACGATACGCGAGAAAAATGTATCGTGAAATCCTGTTTTCAGATGAAAAATTTTTTACAGTGGAGGAGTGCTGCAACAAACAGAATATCAAAGTGTATACCCACAGTAGTGAAGAAGCGTGTCAACGTGTATTTCGAGTCCAACGCGGCCATCACCCCTTATCAGTAATGGTTTTCCTGGGAGTGTCTTATTTTAGCCTAACAGAGGTGTTTTTCTGTGAAAAGGGTGTGAAAATAAGTTCCAGTATTTACCAAAATACGGTCCTGACAAACCTCGTAAAACCTCCTTCTCAGACCATGTTAAAAAATCAGCACAGGGTATTCCAGCAGGACTCAGCACCTGCCCACAAAGCCAAGAGTATCCAAAATTGGCTGGCCGCCCATCAGATTGACATCATTCGTCATGAAGATTGGTCATCTTCTAACCCGGACCTGAATCCTCTGGATTATAAAATCTAGTAATATTTAGAGGAGAGAACCTGCGCTAAATCTCACCCAAATTTGGAGTCACTCAAAGCATCCATTATTAAAGTAGCTGCTGAAATAAACATGTACATGGTGCGTGCTGCGATAGACGACTGGCCGCGGAGATTGAAAGCTTGTATCGCAAAACATGGATGCCATTTTGAATAATTTTTATACGAAATTATTAAGTAATATGTAAGCTTTATTGCCACATATAAAACAATAAATATATAAAAGTAACTTTTTGTTTATTCAATAAAACATATGTGACAGAACTTATGACCAGACTAGGTATAATAGGAAATGGCGCTCTAAAGTAATCAAAACCCCCATATTTGGGTGAACGTTACATTACAGAGTGCAACCGAGATAAACACATAAAAGGTAACTGCCGTTCAGTTAAATTTTTATTTTAAACATAGAAAGGGATTTTGATGGCCGCCCCCGTCGCGAAAAGCCGTTATTTTAAGATTTAGAGCCACGAACGAAGATCGTCTAGAATCTTAGAATGGTTAAATCAAGAATTTTCATTGCGAAAATGTTTGATTTAAACGAAATTTATATGAATTATTGTACGTTCATGTTTTGATGAAAGGAAATGCAAATTGCACCTGTCGTATTAGAGGGTAATATAGTAACGCTAATTTGGTTTCAGACTGAAATCAGGAAGCAATTTTGATATGGTGATTTCACGGTGTATAATAAGCTGTATGTCGGCAGTTATTATATGTGTAATTGATGCACGTTTGGAATTTTGCCCACCTTTCTAGTGCGGTTTCCGCGATGTTAAAACTTAAATATCAAGTATTTAAAATAGGATATATTTGTTTTCAGTTCTCAAATGTGATCGAGATGCAATTATGATGACATGACGATTTTCCCATAAACAACGATAATATTCTCAATTTGAATTTTTTTGTTTAATTTTCGGATAATAAAAAATAAATCTAGAGATTTTTCTAACAATATTATGGCTACTTTGAATGAATGTTTACTAGGCTTCCAGCATGTCCCTACTTTAATACTTTTCATCCTAAACTACGCTATGAATGTGAAGATCGTCCTTTCCGTAGACAGTTTTGCCGTTAAATAATAAATGTATGCCTTGTACAATTTTTTATAACAGACCTATAAAAATTTGTCATTTAACAGTTCTTTTTTCATTCAAATAGCCTATTGACCGTTATAGAACTAAAAAATGGGCTTTCCCAATTTATCTGCGCTATTATAGTAAATTATCATAACGGCGTGTTTAACGGGCCTCTCGAATTGAGATATTCCCAATGCAGCATTGGAAATACATTTTATAGTACAATTTAATAAAAATTTAAATAAAATGTTATGTTGAATGTTTTAGTCAGGTGTATGGATACACATGTGTTAGTATACAACTATTATAAGATTATTACATACGAATGAGCTGGGTAAAAGTATTATAATATGGCAGTTCAGATTATAGCGTAATATGTAAAAAAACACACTCTTATCTGTAATATTCGTATGATTTAGAAATATGGCGACATGCACGCCATTTATCTGTGTGTGGACAAACCCTATTCTATAGAATTCGCTCTACCTAGTACCTACTTATTTATAAAAAAGTCAGTTATTACCACAACACATCACAATAATTGCAAGTACTTTATTCCCTACGAATTGACAAAGAAACAAACAAACAAAAATTCTTTATTGTGCACCATAGAGAAAAGTACAAATAAGGATACATAACCTTTAATAATTCGACTTTACTTTTATCGACTTAATGACGTCACACCTAAAGAACATAACCCGTCCATGTAGTGGGGCAAAAAAGACGTATCCCCATTATAAATTGTCCACATCTGTTCCTGGTGTAATTCGTCGAGCGAGCCACCTGCGTCCTGTCAACTTGCACCGGTTTAAGCAGGCCCTTATGTGCGTTTTTATCGATACCTGTTATATCGCCTTTTAGGGTATGAGTAATGGCAAATTGTCTAGTACGAACATTAAACGGTTATAGCTTAGTTAAATTTTACCTCTCTTGACACAGTTTTAGAGTTTTACTTCTGTTGTACAAACGTATCATCCGACAAACGATGATAGCTCAAGTAGCCCTACATAATATTATTCGGGAATATTTAAAGTACAAAAATGGCTAGTACATGTTATCTGGGTACAACGTGATTAAAGCCGCGGGCTGCTACTAGTGTTGTAACTCATCGTCAATAGTCAATACTAAACACGTAGGTACCTACTAAATAGGTAGGTAACATAATTATTATCTACTTATATTAGAAAAATAACAATGCTTTAAAACTAAGAATATTTATTTACAATAGGAAAAAGATCGAACAAAAACTATCCAAGATTTAAATAGAAGAAAAATCTAAAAATTCTCAGCGAATTCTGACAATAGTCGTCTTTCCCTTAGTTGCCCATATTTCCTTTAAATAGGAGAACAATTCGATTTTCACATCAGCAATTCCCTTACAAGTTTATCGTTGAATTTGCCCATAAATTCTTCTCGAGTCTTCCATTTTTTGATAAATGCGCCACTCGGAGGTTCGACGAGACTGCCCTAAAAAGGTTTCGATAATATCTTGAAGGGACAAATTTGTGTCGTGTGTGCTTAACTGGTTTTCTGATAAAATGTAACCTACATATTAAATATCGGGAAATATTTTTTGTGTAGCATGTCTCTGTGCAAAATTCGGTAGATTTGAAAGGAGCGCGCCGTTCGTAACGTGTTTTCAGATTAAATTTCCATGTGTGAAATAAGTAATTACCGCAAATGGATGTCTTCTTGTAGTGAATGGAAATATTTCGTATGATTGTTATTCTTTTCAAAGAAGAGAGGTCTAAATATAAATATTGAAAAGAGCAAGTACCTAAATAAAAAGATACAATTAAGGCTATGGTAATTGTAATAAAGGTTAAAGGTTAATGACTGAGCAGTATGTTCTAATTTTACATGAAGGTACATAATACAGACAGAAGCTCATTGTCCCAGAATAATTATCTCCCATTTGTTCGTAATTTCGCCTTTTCTAGACATATTCAATAATTCATTTTCGTTTCATGTCCTCAAATCGGATTACACGCGCTCTATAAATCTATCTTTTGTTTTATTCATAACTATTACATATACATTCAGTGTGACAATCCCATAAACTATCCCAACTTTAAATATGAAGCAGAACTCGTTTCAGGTCGGCCATAAATATTGTTAGATAAATATGTATCATTGGCCCCTGTCAAGTCCTCGATATGAGCTGAGGGTGAGAATCCAAATAGTTACGAAGTTTGGGACGAACTGCTTTTTATCGAGGGTTTGTTTGGAAACGAGACAATTTGTTGAAGTTATAAGTGCTGAATGATTTCGGACAAACAAATGTTAAAAATATATCATTGAAAATAAATAGAAATCTCTTCAGTTTATTTATCAGAATATTGTATAGTTCTGTCTTAAAAAATATAACCATATTACATACGAATCATAGAGTAAATTAAATAGTGAAATCTTTTTTATGCTCGGTTGTCGAAAGATTCAAAACAAAACGGAGTTTGAATAAATATACATTTAATTCTAACGAAATTGCAGAGTTGAATGGTAGCTGAATAAAATCGGAAAGGTTTGGTAAAGGTTCTTTGCATTTATCTATTAGCCCAATGTTGAAGAAATGAACTATTTTTAACGTAACATTAGTGATACTTTGTTACCAGTTACGAGTGACTATCAAAAATATTAAACAATTTTACAGTTAGATTATACTACAATTTGCAGCTGCATGGAATGGTTACATTCCCTTTCAATTAAACATTATTAAATTATATGCGATTCGTATTCATGAACAAGAATCAACGTATGACATAAAATATTCCATAAATTTATTTTAACATGAAAACCTTCCGTTACAAGGCCCGTACGTCCATGTCTTTCGGAAGTCGGATGACGAATGCCGAAGTATACGCATCGGGACGGATTACATTATGCGTGAAATTACCCTCTTCAAGTACCCTCATATATTTGTATCTATTTTACGCCTTTATGTTACAACATTTATTTAGAGCTTTGAATGATGTGTGCAATTTTATTAATGTTCTAACTTCAAGCTTTAAAATTAGCTATCTACGAATACGATGGTTCTCTTGATTAAATGCAGTTGCTAATTAAATGGCACCTCTTTGATCTTAATAATTAAAGAGAGTGTTTCCTTATCTACCTTTAAAGAAGGGTTGAATCTTAACGAATGATTAAACACAAAGAATATCTCGAATTTATGTTTTATTTTATGGTTAATTTTCATAAAACTGATAATGTACTTACTTACTTACTTTACTTACCTGTAAGATAGGTAAAAATACATTTTATGTCTCATCTACAAGATTTAATTTTTGCCAAAAAAAGACAATATTAAATTTAAGCGAAAAAATTCACTATGTTTTCCGTTTAATTTTTATAGCAAACAGTAAACACACGTTCTTGTTTATTTTAAAACTAGTCACGTACAAGCAGCTTCAGTTTAATTAAAGTATGATCATAGTACTCTCAAGAATATAGAAAAATCTCGAAAGTTCCTGTAAGCTCCGCTCAGTGTTATATTAATTACTGTTCTTCAGTAGCTCGAGGAACGTATTCCTTTTAATATAAACAGACTGCGAGGGAATTTTGTTAGTTTTTCTAGAATATTGTAGAAGTTTAATACTATATGTACTTATATTCAGTTATAATAAATGAATATTTTGGGAGATAATAATCCCAAAAGCTGTATATGCACAAATTAAAATAAAGGTATCAAATTCTGTCCGGCCGTTCTAACTGTAGATATGCCTGCCCTCCAAGTCAGAGGTCGTGGGTTCTATTCCTACCCGGGGCCAATATTTCTGTGATGAACATTATTATGTATTTAGCTCTAAGGTTAGGTTAAGTTTGATTCAATAAACGAATTTGAATTTGAATTTGAATTATCTATATAAGTATTTATTTAAAATTATGTATGTATGTTTATCAGCCATCTGGTTTACATAACACAAGCAAAAACTTAGTATGGTACAGATCGTGCCGTGTGTGAAAATTGTCCTGAAATATTTATTTATTATTATATGTGCACATACATAGCAAATTTAACTACCTGTGTAAAATTTGTTATGATTCTGCAATTGTTTTGTGTTAGACTTTGAATAGTTATCCTTATATTATTTTTATTATACTTTGTATCTGATTCAATAGTATGATGAATACTGAAGCTTTTTGTTTATTTTCAATTTCGTAATCAAATGAATAACAATTAATAAACAAATATTTAACATCACATAGCATCAGTGGTCTTCTCTATACATTTATTCAAGACCCCATTGAACCTTTTTATTCATACAGTTTTATCTGCCTTGAAGATGTATTTTTCACAAAAGATTTGTGGCATAATCTAGGAAGATGGTGCAATCATCACCCGCATCGAAGTAACTTTAGGTGTATCGATATCTATAAATTTATAGTGTAGGAGATGGCGGTGAAAAAACTAACTTTTACTTATGTATTTTTTTATTTATAAAGTAAATCGGACTGATTTGAATAGGCTAATTGTTTGAAAAAACAATCTAATAAAATTGATGTGATAAATGCTTTGGGGCATATATTTGATACATAGCAGGTAACTATTAAAAATACCTTCGAATTTAACAAGAACAAATGATACTTAATTAATAACTAAACAGTTTTCTCTATTTTTTGCATGGTAATATTTGTGATTAATTAATTTCTGATATTGGTCTTAATTTTTTATGGTTAAGCAGGTGTGCATTATGCCCTTTTAAAATAACACTTTTATTTTTAAAAAGTTAATTATATTCTTCCGTTACATATCAAAAGAAATCTACCCTCCAGCTCTTGGTCTATTTATTAAAAATTCAAAGGCCGGGGATATAGTTCCTCTTTGAGGGGTGAATGATCTCGGAGATCACGAGGACATTTTACGTTCTTTTTCAAAGCATCGATGCGTTTCACTAAAATTATGCTAAGTGCGTTTAATATTAAAACATGGACTGAGCTCCAGTAACGAGGGAATGATGAATATTTATGAACATAATGATACTTAACCTTTTTTGGAACTAGATTCGGTACACAAATGTAGTTTTCTTATACGGGCCAAAATGATCCCGCCCAGGAAAGGATGGAATTGCAGGAAATTTGGGTTACATTCCGGACATTTATTCTATTTATATTTTACAATTTTACGTTTTATAAATGTTATAATATTATGGCTAACTGGTCCACATTAAAGGCTATATTTTATTGCTCGCTAGGTTCGCTAGTTTATTGTTTTTATTTCGAATGCAGCTGCTTTTAATTAAATACAAAAAGAAAACTGCTCTAGAACCTTATTGTTGTGTTTTAAATCATCATCAACTTCATTAGCGGTCTCATTGTTATCTATTATTTATAATTAGAAAAAGACTTACCTTTCATTTTGCATTTATATATTTGTACTAGGAATTAAAATAGTATAGGAAACTTCAATGCAATGTCAGAATAAACACGCAATTTTGTATGCAGAGACTAAAATTTGGTAAACAGTACCTATCGACTAAAAGCTCTCTACAGAAAAGTCCAAATAACATCAAAAACATTTTATTTGAACGCTTGCAAGCATGATGAAAATTCTTTAGTATTTCTTATGTGATTTCTTGATATTTTCGCTATATACGAAGTACTTATTTATACTTGAGTTACCTACAGAATAATGTGTTAATACCAGGGATGTAACGGAGGTAGTTTTATCGGAACCGAAACCGGAATCGGAGTTTTCAAATTTGGTTTATCGGAATCGGAATCGAAATCGGAGGCAGGGTCAGTTTGTTTAAGGACAAATAAAACATGATTTATAGTCAATTCTTTTCATTTTTATTTTTTATTATAAAATAAAAAACAACTGTGAAAAAAAATTGGCATAATTCCAAATGAACAAAAGATAAAATTAATGAATTTAAAGTTTAATTAAAATTAAAACCCAAAGTAGCGTGTTACATTTGGTGACATTACAATAAATGAACAATAGCTAAAGCAAATTAAATCAAAATGGACTCCAAAAGTAATGTATTGTACTTTATGAACAAAAGCTTTGATGCTTTGTCCCCATCCAATCTATTTCTTAAAGAGTCGTAAATTAGGCCAGCACCACTAAAAAGTTGTTCGCTAGCTACCGAGCCCGGTGGACATGACAAATATTGCCGGGCAATTGATTGTAGGGGCTGGAATTTTGTATTTCCATTTACTTTCCACTATGAAGTATGAACCTGTTCGGCACAGGCCGTCGCGCGCCGCCCGCTTTGTTTCGTTCGACCTCCGATTAACATCCGATACAAAAGTATCGGAACCGAAGTCGGAACCGAAAGTGTAATAATAATCGGAAGTTCCGACTTAACGGAACCGGAATCGAAGCTCCGTTACATCTCTGGTTAATACGTTCACTTTGATGAGCTCCGAAGTTTCAGAAATTTTTACCGAAATTACAACAGAGAATAGCCCTCAAAATATTTTATTTAATAAAGCTACGCTCTTTGTAATAATTGTAAATTAATTGCGATCTTAAGGAAAGGCCTTTGAATAGCTAATTACACGAGCGATAGGCATTTTTACGATGGAAATTTCATCACTTTGATTTTCCTATGGAGCCTTGTGTTTAGTTCCTTTTAAAAGCTTTTTAATTATAGTTTAATTAAGTACCGGAATCGTTTTTTCTTCCTACATAAATATAGCCTTTGTAGAGATTTAATATATTTTGTTAATTATAAGATTATCAATGTATTAATACGATGTACTTACATATAAAAATGTAACTGAAAATTCCGTGGGACACTTTTCACAGCGTTGTTTCACAAAATGCAAAGCAAACATTAAAAACTACGTGGAGCTTAAATTAGGTAACGAATAATTGATAAAAATAGATAATAGTGAGCTGATACCTTCATTCTAATATTTTGCACATATTATAAAGAAATTCGCAAACAAAATAAAATATGGATAGTCAAACAACATCCCTTAGAATTATAACAGCAATCCAAAGAATATTCCATTCATCACGTAACGGACAAAAAAGTGAAATATTAGATTTCTCACGGCTAGTGGTTTCAATCGCGGCAGTATTTCATTAAACACTTTCCCCTGAGGCTTCTTGTGCTCTCAATTTTATTTCCTAGACTGTAACGGTACAGGTCGTGAATTAATAAGGTTAAAACTTGAAGCCGTTTTGTAATTAAAGCTGTTGGTGCTAAATTAAACTACTGTGATGCTAGAAATTACTTTTGCGGCTGTTTTCATCTTTGAAATTACTTGTTCTGTGAGCTAAGTTTAGATAATGGTTCTATTTTTATGTTCTTCCATTTAAAAAATTGATGGTTATGTCCTAAGGTTATGTCTGGATATATCTAGTACCTAGATGTATATTCTTAGTTTTAGCTGGCACATGCGGCGACGCTCGCATGGTACCCTACCGTATGGTAAAAAGTGCATCAGTTTAATAAGATCTCGATCAGCTGGTTTTGCGTGAAATAGTAAAAATGTAATCAACTTTTGTTCTAGATTATATTCTTTATCGAGTAATTAATTGGTTATGACCGATCCTTAAGTTAATGTATAAAATATCATCCTCCCAATATAAAGTTAAATTCCATAGCAATAAAACCATGGGATAACAACCCAAACGACTCATAGATACACCATAATGTTATCGACCATTCGTTCACAACACGAATCGTCTGCCAAGCTATTAGACATTGTTATTATATCTATTACGTTAAAAGCGTATCGTTCTTTTGCCTATTCAATTCGAAGACGTCTAGCCTGCGGGAGCCATGAGAGATTAATTCAACAATGCTCTTTTAGATGCGACGAAATATAAGCCATTGTTGTCTAAGACCTAAGTAATAACTGCGCAATTTTTGTTTTGTGTAAGTCGAAAGTCGAAGAATGGTTCAGGTTTATCGGCCAGACGAATGTTAAGAATTGTTTGGAATCGAATTTTGTACAAGTTCTTTAATATGATGAGTATTTTTATGTTCCGTTATTAAAAGTAGATGTTTGAAACGGTCTGATAGATAAACATTGTATGTATATAGTTTATGTATATAACGGTATATTCCTCATTATTTATGATTTAAATCCGCACGGTAAGTTTCTTTGCAATGTTTTTAGATTATAAATTAAAAATAATATTATCAACGTAGCTGTATTTCTGTTTATTGCAATCTTCTTTATTCTTTAATTATTTTAATTTAAATGTTTTTTGTACTGATATATTTTTGCAACAACCCTTATCCTATTACATTTCTCTCTTTAAACGCAAAACTAAATTCCCCGTATAAGATCTATTTCCTTCAACAAAAACGTATTTTTCATACAATTTATATCAACGAACACCTGTATCCTCGTCCTCCGTATCGTTATTAGCTAATACATCTCTATTTACTCAGAACATTTTATAAGATCACTCAATTATTTCGTAAGGTCCGTATAAAACACGCCATCAGTCATCGGTCCTTCGAGGATGCAGCTATAGGGCTGTTCCTAAACTCGTAAAGGCCTCAGGTGTCTCAGTATTTGGACATCATTTACTTGGGCCGACCCTTGGGAATAATTTATTTTTATCGCCCCTAGTCTAATGTGATGCTGGAATTTGTCATCGATTATGGTTCGGGAATATCTTTAGGATTGGTCGGCTTTTAGGGACGCTATGTGGGTAGTGGTTACGATACCTTTTTGAGGAATAATATTGATTGATTGATAAGACATAATTAGGTTACTAAGATTGAGAGACAGATAGAGAATTTGTAAATTATTCCTCAAGATTCATGAGTGGCCTTGGTTTATTTCTTATTAATTTGATCACGAATCAGCCAAACCGATAAAATTATTATGAAAACCTAATTTTTGTAAAATAATGTATGTAATGTATATTGTTGTCAAATGTGTTATATTTTATTATTGTTTTCAAACAGGGGGACTCGGGGACAACTCGTTAGATATTGTAATACATCAACCAGACTTATATAAACGGGTACATTAGCATTACAACATAGATAATATGGTTGTATGAGATACAAAGAAAAATAAATTAGGTTTGTTAGTTCATAAGGGCAAAATTTGTGCGAATTGCCTGAAGGTTTTCTGAGCAAATATAGCATTCACTTGATGCTCGCGGGGTTTTAGGATAAATGGAGCAAAATAAATTAAATGGTACAGGATTTTAAAATGTTTCAAATATTAACTTACTTTATATTGTAGGGATGATAATGAAAGAGGTACAGTGAACGTTTTCGTCATCTTAGGATTTGGTAATTAGACACATATTTCTGCTAATGATAACCCGGAGTCTGCTGCTATTCTTTAGTTTTGGATAGGACTAGGTTTTAGTAGATAAGAGCATGCTTTGCGTTCCCTCCAAAAGATTTTCTCCCCGCCGATAAAAAAAGGTATCTTCCTATAGTCCTTTTCACCTATGATGATTCCTGTGACACTTCATCGTGTTCCGAATTACGAATTTTATGTTTAAAAAGTCAAAATAATTTTAGTGCATAATATTTTTATTTTATGGCGGCATTATTACCAAAAATATAAAAATGAAACATCTTAAGCTTATAAATCAAAAACAGTATTGTTTAGTTTAATATAATGAAAAATAAAATAAAATAACACAAAAATATAATACCTACGCAATTCGTGTACATGAAATGGATCGTTGAAAAATCATAGAGTTGGAAAATCATATAATCGGCGCCCATCTTGTGATCGTTTGTCAATCGAGTCAATCGTCTGTACGAGTGCGTCAGCCTTGTATACAAGTTGCATTTTTATATTGATACTTTACGTGGTATTCTGTTATTGTTACTAATTGTTATTGTTGACTTTTTGTTGCTGTTGTTTGCTAAGTTTCCTTAGTTAATTGTTGGCGAAATGCCGAAAAAACTAATTTTGGTACTTTATTCAAATCGATTTCATTTCCATATAGAATATTATCGATTATCGGAAACAATTGATACGATTTCAGTAACCGACATCTCAACACGTGTCAAAAATCGATGTGTCACAGAAATCATCTTAGGTGGAAAGGACTATAGATACAGACTAAAATAGTAGCACATAGTAGCATGTGTGTATTCATAGTAGTAACTACTATGATAAGTATTATTTAAACCGTATTTAAAGGAAAATTAGGTTAATATGAGTTATAAGACGTTAGTTGGACGTAAATTGGAATAATGGTGGCGTGAGCCAATAATGACGGAAAGCTTGGCAAGCATTCAACTTATATGTCTTCGTATTAATTCTTAACGGTTAACTGTATATTATTTTAATCTTATGACCGATTAGTAACAAACTTGTATAGGCACAGAATTGATTATAATGTGTGTGAATTATAAAACACAATAAAAAGTAATGTGTTAAGATTTGTTTCGTTTTTGAGTAGATTTTGGCTGATTAAATGTTTGTATTTTCATTGCATCGCCTATATTGAGTCACCAAAATCACTTATGATGTCATAGTAATTCAATTCTCTATTGCATAAAGAAAAAATATAAATATATATTGCATATTGCATAAAATCTATTGTCACTTTGTCTCTGGCGTCACGTAATAAAATATTCGTTTGAGGACAACTCTTTAAACTCCAAATAACATTGATATTGTATTTCGCAAATGTATTAGTTAAATCTAACAAAACAATAAACCAAAAAATGCTTTAAAAAGCGTGTACCTATTAGTCTCGCCTAGTAGGTTACTAGGCAATCAAATTATACTTTTCTTTATTTGGGCCAATGTCACACTTGTTTGAGTTGAATTACTGAAATGAAAAAATCTATAGGTAAAATTTCTAATCATTGAGATAGTCTAGGTATTAGATAGACATATACAGTATTAGAGGTTTATGAAATCAATGATATTCACTATTCAGTATACGATATGCATTGCTTTTCATTTAAGTTTAGATTTAACAATAAACACAACAACAACAATTTGAATTTCAGAAACTTTCGCAATGTTTATTTTCTTTGTATTAGCTTTGTCTTGCAAGTTTAATTAGTATACTTGTGTGATATTGTTTGTTTTAGAATGTTTATGAAAGATGAGGAAGATATATATATACAACTAGCGGTCCGCCCCGGCTTCGCCCGTGGTACATGTTTACGTTTTCTCTGCATAAGAACCATCCTCGTACTTCAAGGAATATAATAAAAAAAGAATTATCGAAATCGGTTCAGCCGTTCTCGAGTTATGCGCTTACCAACACATTTTGCGATTCATTTTTATATATAAGTATTATACAATAGGTTATAGCGAAAGACAGAAAGAGAGAGCAAATGCGTCTAATTGAAAAATTTAAAGGAATTTTAAAGCAAATAATAATCAACTTAAAACCCTATATTTGTTTGTTAAAATTATCTCACTAAAATCCGTGACGTTACACACGGATAATTGGAAACTAAAACAAACATTGTAACCCAATCGAACAGTTTTACTCAATTTATGTTTTAATTATAGTGTTTCGGTTACACGGTAACGAGGCTTGACCAATTAGAAGAGGCTTGAGTATCGGGACTCAATAATGTTACGTTTAGGATTTAATTGGTGTCCGAACGATAGTTGGATATTTATTTAAGGGTGAAATCCGAAAGGCAATTTAAACTAAATATCTGTTTTAGTATCGTTTATTGAAAGTAGTTATTTTAGTGTGATTAGAAATGTATTTTTATTCATGTAGGTAATATTCTGTTGATGAAATTTTTATTCTTGTAAATTTTATAGCATTGATTATTATTAGAATTTGTTAATATTTCAATATAGAATAATAGGTCTCTGTAACTAGGTTGTTGGTTAATTAATATTTGCGCTGCTTATCCCATGAGAGAATAAAATAGTTTGATATTCATCCATCGCATAATACATGGGAATGTTTTTTCACCTAGCTGTATCAAAACATTTTCTTGTAAACTTTCTAGAAAGTTCTAGAAGAAGCCATTAAAGTTTAATGTATAAATGCATAAATAGAATAAAGTGCATTCTATCACTCTCCGGGGGTCGTAAATGAGCTTCTACTGAAATTATTTCTTCAAACTTTGTCCGCTTTGAAATTTAATCATAAGGCGGCGTGTAGTAAACAGTAGGTAGTATGTTTTATGCGGAATATGCTAGTCTTCAGTATTAATTTCCCGATAAATATTTTTTATGTTGAAAACTGTCTCCATTGAAATTATAGATACTACTTTTTCAAAATGAAATATTAATGACGCGGCTGAAACCGAGTGTACAAGCTGTATGTCTTAAATAGGAGGAGTCTATATGAATAAGTATTTCGAAAGATTTTTTTGTATTTTGAATTAAACGGGAATAAATAAAATTCTTCGTGCAAATAAAGAGAGTATACGTTACTTACCTCAGGTTGCTTGCGACAACAGAAATTCGATATCCATGTGAAGTAGTTGCTCCCGTTTCTCGAATAGGTTCTTATTATTTTTCCTTACTTCGTAACTTTAATTCTTTTGCACAAGGTACAATAATTACAGTTTTACTTTAAGACATACGATACGTGTATAGGCTTTAGGACTAAAGGCCAAATGCAGCGCTAGTTTTCGTTTGTTATTAACACATTTTTTATTCTACCCTCAAATATAATAATTTTGTTATATGTACGTCATTTATTATCTATTGGTGTGATTTTTTCCGTATGACGTACACCATTGCCACGTGTTTTTTTTTTTTTTTTTTTTTTTTTTT
The DNA here is from genome assembly GCA_907164685.1 of Colias eurytheme. Taxonomy (NCBI): domain Eukaryota; kingdom Metazoa; phylum Arthropoda; class Insecta; order Lepidoptera; family Pieridae; genus Colias; species Colias eurytheme. The sequence goes on along the minus strand of CAJQZN010042526.1, from coordinate 12,745 downwards.
TATGAGAGACGAGGCAACAGAGCAGACGCGACGCCTGATGGTAAGCGTTCAGCGTCGCCCATAAGCACCCACAACGCCAGGGACATTGGAAGTGTGTTGCCGGCCTTTTAGGAAAGAATACGCTCTCTTCTTAAAGGTCCCCAGATTGTAACCATTCGGGAATACCGTACTAGGAAGCTGGTTCCATAAGACGGTTGTGCGCGGAAAGAAGCTTCGTTTAAAGCGCACAGTTGTCGACCGCCAGCAGTCAAGGTGGTGAGGGTGGTATTTCTGTTTATGGCGGGCTGTGCGGTAATGGAACTCAGCGGTGGGTAATGTTCCAAACAATTCCTCAGAGCACTCCCCATAGTAAATGCGGTAGAGAACGCATAAGGAAGCGATATCTCTTCGCAATGCCAGATTATCAAGCCGATCGGTGAGACTCGGTTCGCCAACGAGTCGTACAGCTCTCGTTGCAAGCGTTCGATTTTGTAAATACCTTAGTTAAATAAAAAATATTTGACATTCTAAAAATTGAATTAAATTAGGGGAGGTAGTTAAATAATTCACGTCCAAATTATTTGACGTAAGAAAGTACCGTGATTTACTGACCCATAAAACCAAATCCATCTTTAATAAAATAAATTACCAAATAACGAACTTTGATAATACCAATATTATGTCAGCAATATAGCTTAAAGGCTTAACCAGCTGAGCAGTGTAATTGAGCTAATCTGTGCATTACACACGCTGATCCATTGTGACATAATCATTATCTGTACGGACTGATTGCGTTTTAAAAATAAACAAGAAACGATAATAGGAGGCTATTTTTATCTTGTTTCTGCAAGTGACATAGTAGAATAATATTTATCTGAAATAGTGTGTATTTATCGTTAAAAATCTATATAATGTACTCTTAACTGGATTTAAATTCAATAACTATTTAATGTATTCGTAAATATTGCCAGATTGTGCCATCTTTATATTTAACACTGTTTGTCCAATATCTTTATATTTTATATAGTATCTATAATAAACAACCAGAATTTCTGAAACTGGCCATTTATTATATTATAGTATCTGTCATTTTATCTCACAGTTCCAAACAAAACACATCCATAAGTTGTTGAAACTGGCCAAAAATAATTAAAAAGAAACCCTATATTTTTTCCTTACATTTAATTCCTAACCACAACACTTAATATCGCGAAACCTTGAAGCCCATTGTATTAACATGGTAAGTGCAATCCCGGGTACAGCCAGCGGGCGCAACGAGTGTGGAATCGTAAATTATTAAGGGCTACGAAAGGCGGTATAAATCTAAGTGACGAGGCCGAGTGGTTGTGACGGCGTTCCTTAGTGTACTGGATGGGACATGGAGAAAATGTAGAAAATTCTAGAATCATTAAAGAAAGATTCTGTTAAAGTTATTGGTAGGTAGTCGGTACTACTGGTAGATCATTTTTAGTTGATTTAACTAATTAGATTGAATTAACATATTTAGGGATCGAGATAGAAATTTAATTGTAACGATTCTTACTTGAGTCCCAGTGCTCGCATCGCATCGTGAAACATTTTATAAACCTGTAAAGCTATATGTGGAAATGTTTAAATAATATTTATAAATAAATAAATAAATCCTTTATTTGCTTTTAAATATGGTTAAACCTAAATTTTGTAACATTCAATCATCTTAATGACCTGTGGTAGCGGAAAATATAAAGATAATCGCCTTTTTATAAAGCATTCCTTAACAATGCTTGCTAATCTGTTTAGTTTAAAACTTTAGGGGTAATAGAATAAAGAAAATCTTTTTCACTTCCAAAATAATCTCAGTGACGTTTTTAAATACAAACTGAACCAGAAAATTGCAATATATTTATATACCCACAGGCTACATAACTGAAATTTATGACTAATCGTTAATCTCTGTATATAACCCATTGAGCCCCGAACGGCCCGATCGGTCCACGACACAATAGATTTTCTATTGTGACTGTGATTCCGGGGCCTGAGTTCTTAAAAAACGAACAAGTAGACTATCCATAACAGTCTCTACACGAAAACACAAAACTTAGTCAGTTTAAGGAAAACAACACTGCCTCTTCCAGACAACCTTACATGGCGGTAAAAGCGCATCGAATAAACAGCTAATACCATTAGCTGAACGGGGATCTGTCACCGACCTATTGCCTTTCTGATTACACACTCCTTAACCCTTCTACGTCATTACAACTTGTAATCCTGCCTGATCTTGTTTGATGAAACTCGCTGGAATGAGAATCTTTTAATCGATGCTTTTGAAAAACCTTTGGGATTTATGTCGAAATGTACCTATAGATATGATAGATCACCTTGTACCTATGTGCTATTTTGGTAGAAAAAGGTTGGCTTTATATTACTCGTGTTAATAATACACTACCATCCTCCATTTTCTTGAGAATTACGTCTTAAGATTTTCAAATTTGATGAATACTGTTATATAAAGTATATAAAAATGTACAGGTACATAAAGCTTCCCATCTCTTCCATGTTCCTTACACAGTTTATGAGAAGAAATTCAAAATGGCGCGTTTTTAAAGCGCATTCCGTCGCAAACAGACGTCGGCTTAAGCCACCTAATTTCGTACCATCTCGGCTAATAAGTCTTCGACGTAGCGAGGTGTTTGCGTTAAATTACTGCGCTTATTAAGCATTGTTCCCCGGTGTGTCGTAAGTTCGCTGTGAAATGTACTACAAGCCTCCATCTTGGCTTCAAGCCTTCAATTATTTAAAGGCACTGGCTAGGACCTATGATTAATTAAATTTACAATTGCATAGGCTATGGAAGTTTACGTTGCTTGTTAATTTCGCCGTGTTTTGAGATTGACGTTTCAAGGAACGGAATTTTGGAGCGCATTTGCATTGTAATTTTTTGAATGTTGTTGTTGTATAATTTTATTTGAATAGGTAGGTTAAATTGAATTTTCAGAAAGTAAACAAAGGCAAGTGCATTGTTTCCTATCTGAAAATTGTCTATTGCACGCATTTTACTGTATGCTTGTTTATTGATTGATGTTAGTTTATAGATTTATTACCTAATCGCTATTATGTATTGTTCTTTCAAACGCAAAATCTAGCATTTATTTTTTTATACATTAAAAAAATGCAAATAAATGAATGCTTTAAAGTTTAAAGCGGAGTGTTCATTTTGCATTTTATTGAATACGAGAATCAGTGAGAGTTGGCAAAGAATTTAAACATATGAATATCTACTTCGATTTCATATTCAACATACTCCAAAATTACAATATTTATAAATCTCGCTTTGCAGTTTAAGCAATATATATTACGAGTACATTATACAGTTGGTGGGAATAGCCTTCATTAATAAAATAAACACTTGTCCAGCTAGATCCATTACAACAGTCTGTTCTTGAGTGCCGATCGGAAATTCAATTTCCGATATGATGCGATACGATTCAGTAATACGTTATCGATATAGCGAATAGTCCACTCGATTTGTTGCAATCGATGTTTGGAATCGATTATTTGTTGCGGGAAAAATTGTAATAAGACGGCTGTCCTTTACAATGTTTTTCATCTTATACAAAACTTATATTTTCGACGCTGTTTGTTTGGGATATGAAACTGCAAGACTTAGCAGACGTAACACCTAATTCGAATACAATTTCTTACAACCAGAATCTCAAAACCGAGAAATTTGTAAAATAGGCACATGAAGAGATGACCATTTATTGAATATTCCATGTACAAAAACTCATATAACTTCACACCCAATATTTAATTTATTTCAAACAAAATATTTTCTACTCCCAGCAAAAACTTACTCATACACACAGATGCCTTTGTCTACGTATTTCCACTTCTTTTTTCTCACATTTCCCGCGTCAACCATTTCGTTTTCTCATTTCTGGAGGCTCTTTGTTGGATTCCCGCCACGTTGCTGTGTTTGTACACGTTTTGACGTAACACGATATCCTGAAACATATCGGGTGAACTGTTATTGAAAATGGCATGCTTGATTGTAAGAAAATGTTAATCAAGTGAATGGAATATTATACAAATTTTGATGTAAAGTTTAGTTATGAAAAAATAAGAGAAACAGACAAGAAAATGTGTAATCATATAGGTTAGGAACAATTTTTTCCGTCCAATATAAAATAATATTTCTAATTTCTATTATAGTAGGGGAGGCCAAGAGGGGGATTTTGGGATTTACTCGAGCGCGTCAGATTACTATAAGGGACGGTACCTTAGCTATTCATTAGTACCTCTAGTCAATATGAGCAGTTATGGTTGGTGGGTGCGCTCAGGGGCCCCGCTGGAAAATTTGAATAATCCATAATTCCCTAAGGTTGAGCTCGAATCGTCAGATTAGCGAAATGGGGACTTCTTATATTGTAATTAACCCCCCCATATATTAAACTGACGCGCTCGAATAATATTACTTTAATTTTTTACCCTTTCTTCATAGCGATTAAATCGCCACTTAAATCGTCAGATTAACGTATACTTTTTTTCAGTGACGTCCTGGAGCATGCAAAATATCAATATCTAAGGCGCTTGAGTATATCCAAGCCAATTTTTTTCTTTTTTAAATTAAAAAAAATAAAAAACCCTTCCCCACCGCTAAAAGTGAAAACATTATAGGACCTTTTTTTCTCGCTATGGTCTAATCTACCAATTCTAATAGGTTCCCGTGACGCTCGAGTAAATCCACATTTAGCATCCTGGGCTCCCCTACTATTACATTGTAAGCATCATTTTACGCTTGATATTATACGAAAATTTTATGTTAAACTTGTACTTGGATATTATATTCTTACCTACTACGTTCTAGACTCTGGAATTGTAATTGACAAAATGTCATTTCCCGCGTTCCCGAGTATCGAGCCGCCATTTTTTTGTCCTGTTTGGGTTAGTATACCCTATGCGCTAAAAAGGTTTATGCTTGCTGTCTTTTTGCGAAAAATACACTTTCGTTCTTAATAACATAATATCTGAAAGCTAATGCAGGATCTATATATCTTTCAAATGAGACTTATCATATAGTTTATGAGCTGTTGAATATCCAATATAAATCCATTCCTTAACTTTTAGATACTTGTCAAAAATTTAATAATAGATTTACTACAAAATAATAGCACCATTTTAAATCAATTTATACATATTTGGATAGCAATACATATAAGAAACATTAAACTTTAAAGTGTACTTCAAACCAGCAAAGCTTAATCAGGGCTCAGGTTTTTTGCCAATTACTGTCCACATGAGTATGGAAGTTAAGGGGCTAATAATGATGTATGATCCCTCGCCGGACCCCCATCTGCGGGGATCTAATACTCAAACTTTAATTACAACGGTCAGAAATTCCTATCTGTTTAATAAGGTAGCTGTGTGTATTGCGTATACTGTGTATACTAATATTATAAAGAGGAAAGGTTTGTAATTATGTATTTATGTATGGTTTTCACGCATAAACTACTGGACCGATTTCAAAAATTCTTTCACCATTAGAAAGCTGCATCTTCACTGAGCAACATAGGTTAGGTTTTATCCCGGAAATCCCACGGGAACGGGAACTATGCGGGTTTTTCTTTGAAAACGCGGGCGAGGCCGCAGGCGGAAAGCTAGTATTATATAATGTTCTTGGGATGGGATAATTTTTTATAAAGTAATATGACTAGTAAAAATGTAATTTTCTTATGATAAAAGAACGAATAAAACCGCTCGAGTAATTTTGAAGTGAAATTGTATATAAACAAAAATAATGTAATCAACCGTTTCCTCCTCTTCATATAGCAGAACATGAAAATTATTGTCATATTTGGAAGCTTTGGTCAAAAAAGAAATAAATATCTACAGGTTAATACCTAACAAGCTGCCAATATCTCACCTCATAAAGAAGCGTGCACACATAAGCTTCCCAATACATCGGTAATATTCAATTATCTCCTTTGTGGATTGACGTCATTGTTGTGACGTCATGTCGCATGAAAGCCTATTGAACGCTTAAACGACACGTCACAGTGATGAGGGTGTTTTCAATTGTATGATGGGATACTTGAATTGGTTTTATGTGGGATATGAGGAGGTACCTGAAAAATATGTATACGTAAAGAGGCTTTACCTTGTGTTATGAATTTGTCCTCAATTACCTTGCCTCGAATTTCACGATCTTTCTTTTTAATAGGCTGTAGTCTAGTTAAAAAATTGCTGATTTTTGAAACGTTGTAACGATTGTATGGCTTATCAATACAATTTCAATTATCCCATTAAAAACTATGAATTTGACGTTTTCAAATAGTCAATTTTTGTTTCTTTGTACTCATCGCCGCTTAGAAATTTCAATTACAATAATGATTAATAACTATTCAACTGTGTTAATACTTTATTTAAAAACATCTATGTAAAATTACACTCTCTACATACAAAATATTAAGGTACATCCAAAAATAACAGTGTTATTTCTATAAATTGAATTGTAAATAACAACGTTCCACGTTTTTCGAACAAGTTTAGCTATAAACTACATAGTAGTAACGTGAGAACCAGAGCTGTGACTGCTATACGGTTCACATAATTACAAACCCCTGACGGATTTCCATTAACTCTGGCTAAACAAATGTAAATCCACGTACACACGACTGCAGGAGTTTACAAGCTCTCAGTTAATAACGAATTAATTAATGCATCGCTCCTAACTTCCGAGACGTAGCGAAGTTAGGAGTGGAACTAAGATATCTCTTAGGTATCAAAGTGAAGTTGGCTATGTGCCTAATGCTTTAGTTTTGCGCGGTTATCGCTGAAATAGTGTTTGGAGATATTGTTTGGAATATTTTATGTCACGGTTTGATTCGAGGGGACAGCTTTTTTAAGTTTCATCTGCTAATTTAGAGAGTTGCATTATTTTTATAACACGGCATGCACACACATACCTTATCATATATAGGTGTGATAATTAGTAAAGATTAGTATAAATTTGCTAACAATTTAGTCTATTAGTACGACAGCAAAAAGATCATTATATATGTGTACTTAGATATATAAAACACGTTTCCCGTATATTAACTTCGCAGTTTTGTAAGGAGGTTATGGACAATAAAAGTAGCCACATATTATACTGCAGATTTCAACTGATAAAAGACTTATAATCCGAAAACCAGTATTTCCTCAAATGATAACGTCCAATCGATCAAACAAACAAATCAGCATTCTATTATTGGTTCAGATTTCAACAAAAACAGGAAAACGTTAAATAAATACGAGTGTTGTTTATATAAAAGGAACTTGTCGGTAGTAAACTCCTCAATCACTGTAATCACACCTAATCTTTCATCAATCTTGGACCATTTCTCACAGTATAAAAAGTTACTAAAAGCGATGGGGTCCGCGACTGAGTTTCGTAGTAAAAAACCCTAATTCCTGCACCCTTTCATTTATATCCTGGCAATCTGGCCTGTAGCTTATTTATAGGGGTTTCGCCAGTTTGATGGCCGGGACTCGAAATGTGTTATGATAAGCCTGTAAATGTTGTGCAGACTTGCAGTTTTGGTACGACTTGCGTTGCGAATTGCGATGGAAGCGTGTGCAAAGTAGCGTAGAAGTGCGACTTTTAAATAATTTGGCACGACCGTGACGTTGTTGTTAGTCTGAGGTCAGATCGACAACACTACATGCGAATTGAATCATCACCTATTGGTGCAGGCTGCAGCATATTTGCCGATTACTGAAATCCCACGTAGAGCCTCTACGTTTGTCTTCAATATTTGTATAAATTCGATATACAATAGAAAACTCCGCCGGACACTAATTGAGATAAAAAATTTAGGACACTTACATTATCATTTGAGATTAAAGATAGACATTAAAATCGTGACTTGTATATAGTAATTTATTACTATATCCAAGTCGCAAGTGTACACTACCCTAGTAGAAACTCCACTGCGTTCTCATGTAGAACAGGGTTTACGAGTGTTAGTTTGCTCGTTTGACCGTCTCAATGATATGTTATCGTATGCCATTTTTGATGCTACCTAATTCATGGGACACCCTTCGAGCTATGGCGATTTTATTAAGGGATTTTTCGGGTTATAATATAAATGGATAAATATGGCTTGTTTTAGTATATTTACATATCTTTCATGTTTGTACTGATCTTTTAAAACCGAACTAAACAATAAAATAGGATATTAGTGTAAGTATAAATAGTCTTAACGTATCAAATACAAATCATCTTATAAAGACGATGAAATAATTAAGAAACGTAATACGAATAGCATAATTTATTGCATAACGAACGCACATATAAAAATATGGAAGACCTCAATTAAGAATATTTTTATAGCGTAATAATAATGTCAAAACGGCGGAGGCCGGAGTTAGTTTATGATATTTTATTAGGCCTCTTTCCTTTTTAATTTTAACGCTATAAATTTTGAAAGCAATTAGATTTTAAGCTCCGGCTTAGAGTATTTACTTGAGTTTTTCAGGCAGTTTTCGTTGTAATATATTTAGTGGCACCTTTTAACTAAATCTCCACTAATTCACTTTCCCCTTTGCTACTCTTTGTGAATTTAAGGGACCTGATTGTAAATGGAGATATACTTTGCAATAGATATATACTCGTATTCTAACGTAGCCTACTACTAAACCAATATTGTAAAGAGGAGAGATTTGTATTTTATTATTTTTAAAAGTTAGTAATAAACTCTAAATAATTTTATCGATTTTTTAGCATTAGAATTAGGTGGTAAATGTTAAAAATACTATGTAATGACGATTCGAAAGTGCTACTAAATAGTAGTCTAATTGAATAAATGAATGTTTGAGTTTGAGTTTGAGTTTAGAAAGTTACGTATTTACCGAGTGTTTGTGTTTGATCACGGGTAAAGTCGGCGCAAGCTACTAGAAATATTACAAAGAGGATTTTTTTTATTTCATTTTCATACTTTCACCTGCATAAAGCTACATTATTCCTCTGTGAAAAAGTCTAGGAATTTTTTCATCCATCTCAGGTTAAGGCGGACAGAATTACCAATTGAATTTGCGTTATTAAGAAATCATTACAATCCATATACACATAGCTTACTTTTATGAAAAAAAAAAATAAAAAAATAACTCTCCTATTTTATTCTTTCTGTCATATACATTTCACTGCTCTCGATATCTCATTGAAAACGCTTTAACACGTGGAGTACAATTGAATGTTATTAAAATGTCCTTCAGTGACACTATCAGTGACTACAAACGCAGTATCTATTGCGATTTTGACACGTTGTGCATGTGAAATGTTTTCTAACGTGAAGGGCTATCGTAAATTTTGTATGGAAATTTTGATGGTAGTTCTTGTATAGAGTGGTGATTTGGTTTGTCCCTGCGACGTGTTGAAGTGAACGTTTTGTAAGTGTTTTTATGTTTAAAAAAACATTATAATATATGAATATGAATTTGAAGGTTTTAAATTTGTGTTAAAGGTATTACTTTTTTGTAGGTACTCACTTCTGTTCTCTTCTGTTCGTTGTATTGTTTGCATTTAACTTAACCTTACATTTCATTTTCTTGTCGATGCTGTTTCTCCTTAAATCAACAGCGATAAATGTTTCTCTTTTCAATTATGCATACTAATAGGTATTATTGAGAGAAAATAATGATCGGACATTAGTCTATAAGATGTCCTAAATAACATTACTTGTCACACCAAACTCTGCTCTTTCACATAGCATAATATTCAATTCGTAAGCAAATCATCTTCCGCGTAATTTATGTTTATTTCATACAAATAGCCGGGTCTAACGACGTCCATTTGCGTTTTTTTGTTGAAGGATGTCGGGGTAAATGTCACTCATTCCGCGTGAATGGCTTTAATCAACACTTGATGATGTTTTTTTGTAAGATGTAGGTGTATTTTAATATAATCATATTATATTGCAGATGTTTTTCTTCGTATGCTTTTGCGTAGTAATAGGTGCATAATGATGTTAATAAAACACGAAAAATATTGAATGAAATATTTATGGACTTAACGATGTCTTGAATTTTGTTAACTATTTATTACATACATAGTACAATCAAATGTTACTTGTATTGTAATTTTTGCATTCAATGTTACAGAAATAGAAGTATTTCTATACCTACCTATATTAAAAAGGCTTAAAAATATATTATGATGTCACATTGTAAAATGTTTTTTTTTTCTGAATAAAATGTATGTCAAAATATTTATCTCATTACCAAGATTTCAAAAGCATAATATGACGTGCCATTTGTCCATAGCGCTGGGTCCATTAACTTTTCGGGTATAAAGGTTTCTATAATGTACACTAAGGGCATTAGTGACCCCGGAATCGTTTAAGGTTCGACGTTTCGGACCCCTGGAGTGCTTCCGGCCCCAGTGACGTCATATCCCGTTGATTGATGTCGGAACGGGTCGTAATTTTGGGCGTTTACCTTATGAACTAGGATGAGTAATTACAAAAATAGAAGTGTATTTCTCATGTCTTTTATATGTGTACTAGCTGCGCTTCGCGGTTTCACCCGCGTGGCTCCGCTCCTGTTGGTCTTAGCGTAATGATATATAGCCTATAACCTTCTTCGATAAATGGGCTATCTTACACCGAAAGAATTTTTCAAATAGGACCAGTAGTTCCTGAGATTAGCGCGTTCAAACAAACAAATTCGGAAGAGTTTGTGCTTTGTACAAAGCTGAAGCTTTATAATGTTAGTATGTAAGTATAGATTAATGCAAAGGGTGGTCTTCTAGTACGTATTTAAAAGTGCTCTACGACATCATTATTTTCGTATTACAATTTGTAGAGATTTTATCTGTATGAATCCTCGTAGTGGAACAAAGTTGAGTCCTCAGAATGGAATTTATTGCATCTTATCATGGATTGGTATTGTGATGAAATGTTTGACTAGCTTAAAAAAAATATCTGCATGTTTTAAAAGGAATTTCTATAACGGACATGTTATTTGTATTTTAAAAGGAACTTTAATTACTAACAATTACAGAACAAGCAAATTAGTGACTAAAAATACTGTAGAATTTGTTTTTGCTTCACCAAACTTAAAAAGTGTTTAACTCAACAATAAATAATTTCTTGCAAAATGTCTCAAAACTGATTATAATTTAAAGTTGATTCCAAAATAAATGAAAGGGAGTGTCATGGTCGAATAGCTTTAATAAGCTATTCACAATATCTGGGTAATAGAAGTGCAATCCTTTCCCAATTTTATGGCAAAACTAGCCATAATCATACCCTTGCATTCCCCTGCATGTCCAATATTTTTGCATCTTTTGGAAGCTCCTTTTATCACAATAATCCATGGGTGAATGAGTATTTATGGCATGATTTTCCTCTATATTGCTATCGAAACTATGCAATATTTTTGGACTGAAATATAACTGGATTTTAGGTAGAATTTTGCTACGGGATTGCGTTTTTTATGAAACGGCAACATTTTTGAAAAGTAATCTATACGTTACTTCATTAAATATAAAGTAAAAATTGCATATGAAATAAAATAACATGACTCAAACATTATTTATAATATAAGATCAATCGTAGTTATGAAAATCAGTTGTGATGCTGTCTACTAATATCTTCAAACAGAACTTACAAATTAAGATATTCTACGTCTCAACAATATCAGTAACTAGCACAAGAAATATAATAAAACATTTCTAATATTCTCAGTTGCAAACATAAACCACAGATCGTTACATACAAGTTTCATATAACTCACACAAGCACACTTTACGACTCCTGTTATAGTTTACTAGAGTAACTATTATTTAATCTGTGCACACTTCAAGTCTCATCTAGTGATAGTTGGCAAGTCGCAATATGTTGCCAACTTCAGCACTTACTGGGTTCGGAATATATAATGAGGACGGCGTCAGAGTATCAAGGGTATTGTCTCGCGTAATGATAGGTTTTTTGGTTGATCAGGGAAACAATGGAACGGCTGCTGTGAGGTCCAAAATTATAAGGTGGTAAATGTTAAAATATGTAGTTAATGACGTTTCAAAAGTGCTTCTAGAAGAAGTCTAATTGAATAAATAAATGTTTGAGTTTGAGTTTAAGTATTAGGTACTTAAGAATACGACCATAATATGAATGTTGATTCTAATGACAATGAAAAACAAAAACACAAAAAATTAAAATATATGACATTAAATATTTGCCAACAAAGCATAATGAGTATCGAGCTCTTAATTTATGTTATCATTGGTGGTTAGAATTATCAAATGGCGGCCTCAATAATATTACTATAAACCTATCTTAATCTTAATACTATTATAAAGGCGAAAGTTTGTATGGATGTATGGATGTTTGTTACTCTTTCACGTAAAAACTACTGAACCGATTACAATGAAATTTAGCACACATATAGAGGGTAACTTGGATTAACACATAGGATAGGTTTTATCCCGGAAATCCCACGGGAACAGGAACTATGCGGGTTTTCCTTTGAAAACGCGGGCGAAGCCGCGGGCGGAAATCTAGTAAACTATAAAGTATAAACCTATGAATATATACCTAATGATATAATTACAAAACAAACACACCGTTATTGATAAACTTTCGGTGTTTATTTTCATATCTAATACATTGAAAGTATAATAATTTAAACATAAAACACTCGTGTCTATATATGCAATTACTACTTACATAATGTGATAAACATATTAATAAACATAAAGGCATACATCGTAGCTAGCAAAGCTTGTCAAACCATCTTTCCCGATGAACGC